>JABCKD010000483.1:0-57182 GCA_013186415.1 Fusarium sp. NRRL 66088
TTGGTTATTGGACACACTGCACTGGACCCTATCTACAAGCTTAGACATTGTCAAGTCCTCTGGTGGCGACGAGTATTGGCAAACGATATTCCCCCGTGTTGCATTCAGACATGGATTTGTCATGCATGGCATCCTCGGTTTGGCAGCCTTACATCTTGCATACAGGCAAAGTGCCGAGAGAGAACGGCTTCTCTTGATCGCCGCCCATCATCACAACATGGCCCTACAAGGATTTCAGGAGGGCATAAGCCAAATGACAGACGAAAACAGCGATGCTCTGTTTGTGTGCGCGTCGTTGAACATCCTCCACGTCTTTAGCGTGTTCGGGCCTCTCTACGACGGTCCTGCCACCGGCCGCAAGTCCCGAATCCTCGGGGCCGAGTGGATCCCCACGATCCGCGGCGTCGGGGCTGTGCTAAGTCCGGTATATGAACGAGTGCGGTTTGGGCCCTTGGCTCCATTGCTTGGTCTCGGTAACTGGGCTGAATTGGATCCGAATGACGTACCAGGTACGGAAGACTGTCACTTTCGCGCTATTCAACAGGTATGGGCTCAGAGCCACGAGGCAAAAGTCTACAACGAGGCATTGTACCTTCTCCGGAAATGCAATGCCTTTATGCAACAGTTCAAGTCGATGAGTCCAGAGGTTTTGGCGGAATGGGGATATAACCAGAACTGGTCTGGGCCGTTTATATGGCTACACTCTAGTCCAGACGAGTATTTCGAGCTGTTGCACCAACGCCAGCCCCCTGCCTTGCTAATCTTTGCGTACCTGGGCATACTGTTTCATAGTTTAAACGATTATTGGTTCATGGATGGCTGGGGCCGGAATATGGTAGATGTGGCTGATGAGCTGCTGGGAGAATATTGGAGTCAGTGGATGGCGTGGCCAAAGGCAGTTGTAGGCATTGATGCGTGACACAAGCATTTTTTTTTAATACGAGTAATGAATTCCAATGCTCAGCCCCGTTCATCGTTCCTCGGTAGATCTAAAACAAGCTCTTTCGGTGGCGCGAGATGATGAACGAGGTACGAGACCAGATACGAGTTGGTCGATTTGGAGCTATTAGCTATTGTTGACTCCGCCACTTGGCATATACGTCAAGATTCGGTGTATGTCGAGCCAGGGCCAGGGTCTTATTTCACGCTTGCTTTTCTTCTTTATATCACCTCCATCGCATCAACCTCACATCCAGCCAAGGCAGCTGGGCAACTGATATCGACAATGACTGATAAGAAACGAGACACAATCCGATATGAGCTCTCCGGCGATGAAACACCATATCTCAGCCCAGCGCCACCTTATTCGATTCCGAGAAGGTCAGTCAGCACAAATGATCTGGCATATGCGACAGAACTGCCCTCCGAGCCTGTATCACCAGCCTCGTCTTCTATATTCCCCAGTCTCGGCGTCAACGACGTCAAAATCCGAGGTATGGTCTCTCCTACCCTTCATCTCCGTTCTTAGACTGACTGGCCTCAGACGATGCCCGAGTCGACGTCGATTTCGATTCAAAGCTAGTTCGCAGCCTCACCCGCCTCTACCACACGCCCTCTGAAAAACATGATGAACCAAAGACGCCGTCACCAGAGTACTCCGAAGCACAACCGAAGCTTCAGACATGGACCACAAAATTGAATATTGTTATTCAAGTTGTGGGGAGTCGAGGAGATGTGCAGCCCTTCATCGCTCTCGGCAATGAGCTTCAACGACACGGCCACCGCGTCCGCCTAGCAACTCATGACACATTCGAAAACTTTGTACGAGGCTCTGGCCTCGAGTTTTATCCCATCGGTGGCGACCCGGCCGAGTTGATGGCATACATGGTCAAGAACCCGGGTCTCATTCCCAGCATGAAGAGTCTCAAGGCTGGTGAGATTCAGAAGAAGCGCGACATGGTCGACGAGATGCTCGAGAAGCTTTGGCATTCTTGCTTGAGACCTGATACCCTGACTGGCCAACCTTTTGTAGCCAACGCCATTATCGCAAATCCCCCAAGCTTTGCGCATATTCACTGTGCACAGGCTCTCGGTATACCGGTTCACTTGATGTTCACCATGCCTTGGAGCAGCACCAGGGCTTTTCCGCATCCCCTCGCCAATCTAAAGAACGCCGGAAGCGACCCTCAACTTGGAAATTACATCTCTTACAGCGTGGTGGAATGGTTAACGTGGCAAGGGTAAGCCAGTCTCTTCTTGGCTCGGGGAACTTTGTGGCTAACATGAACTGAACCGCAAGGCTAGGCGATCTCATCAACAAATGGCGAAAATCAATAGATCTGGAAGAAGTTGACATGTTTGACGCTCCCATGCTTGCACAAACGTTGAAAATACCCTTTACATACTGCTGGTCACCAGCTCTTGTGCCAAAACCGGCTGACTGGGCTTCACATATCGGTCAGACAACCCCAAGCAACACTCCCATGTCTCTGACTACCACTGACAACAAACACACAGACGTTTGTGGATTCTTCTTCCGTGACGCTCCTCAATACTCCCCGCCAGAAGATCTCGTTCGGTTTCTCGAAGCCGGTCCGCCGCCAGTCTACATCGGTTTCGGCAGCATCGTGCTAGACAACCCAGAAAAGATGATCAACATTATACTCGAAGCTGTCCGCGTTACTAATACCCGCGCCATCATCTCCAGGGGCTGGTCTGACCTCGCCGGCTCAGAGAGTGAAGACATTTACTGGATAGGAGATTGTCCCCACGAGTGGCTCTTCCAGCACGTTGCTGCGGTGGTTCATCATGGAGGTGCGGGAACGACGGCTTGCGGACTGAGGAATGGAAAGCCAACTACTATCGTCCCATTTTTTGGAGAGTGAGTCACTGCGGAACAGTGATACTATCAACAATTGTTAATCCTTCACTCACAGTCAACCTTTCTGGGGCCAGATGATAGCCAACACAGGGGCAGGTCCCAACCCGATTCCACATGCAGAACTCACAGTAAACAATCTTTCCGAAGCCATCGTCTACTGCCTATCACACCAGGCTTCGGTTGCAGCCACGTCTATCGCCTCCAAAATGGCTTCTGAAGTGGGTGTTCGTGCCGCCGTACAGTCGTTTCACAGACACCTGCCTCTAGAGCAAATCCCATGCGACTTGATCCCAAGTGAGCCAGCTGTGTGGCTATATACTCATTCAAAACGCCCGATCAAACTCTCCAATATCGCCGCAGACATTCTCCTGTCTCACAAGTCGATCGATCCCAAACATTTGAAACTGTCAGCGTCCAGTCCCTTTGATACTCTCGGCGAGTCAGCATGCTAACTTGGTGAGGACAGGCATCAGACCAACCCCATCTATATTGAACACAAGCGATGGGATCCCATCTCTGGGGGTGCCTCAGCTGTCATGGCGACAGCAACTGGCATGGCCGGTTCGATGACGGGCATCGTTACCAAGCCAGTTGAAGAGTACCAAAACGACAAGAAGCGGCGCGCTCGCCAGATGAAGGAAACCCAGTCTAGAGTCCCAGTCATCGAGGATGAGAAAGGTGGTCCTTCAGGACGGGCCTCAGCCGACTCGGCCCGGCCAAATACTGAGCACTCGGGTTCTCTAGCGGGTAGAATGGCAGGAGCATCAGCCAAGAGCATTGGAAGGCTCGGTCCCACAGCTCTAAAAGGCATGGTGGTCGATATTCCCCTTGCTCTTACTGAGGGTTTGAAAGCAGTGCCACACGCCTACGGCGGCAACGTACGTGACCATGGCCCCGTAACAGACGCCAAGAGCGGAATGGTCGTGGCAGGCAAGACTTTTGCCTGGGGTTTCATAGACGGCCTAAGTGACGTTGTGGCGGAGCCATACAACGGGGCCAGAAAGGAGGGTGCTCTGGGGGCTTTCAAGGGGCTTGGGAAGGGCGCCATGAGTCTGGTGACCAAGAGCGGCGCTGGCATGTTTGGGGTGTTGGCGTATCCCAGTGCTGGTATAGTGGAGATGTGTCAGGCCATCAAGGCCCATCGAGCTAACTTGGGTAAATCAAAAATCCATCCTAAACAGTGCGATTATCTTCCAGCGCATTTGGTTCTGTTTGTCTCCCAACTCCCCAACTCCATAGGCAAAAAAGCAAAAAACTCAAAAAAGTCAGACAGTCTGTTGTTACTGTACTGTTCTAATCAACGCCACCTTCGTCTGTTGGCGGCATCCTGTCATTCTCTGGCGTTGGGGGCAGTCTCTGGCCGAGTGTCGGCGCAAGTCTATGCGTTCCGAGTGTTGGTGCCAGTCTCTGCTGTCTCAGCATTGGTGGGAGGGTGTGAGTAGGAGGGGGTGCCTCTGGTTGGTTGGCGGTAGCCGTGGCATTGTCCTTCTCCTTGCGTGAACGGCCGCGTTCCTCCTTCTTATCCTGCTTCTCGGGTTGTGGTTTAGGAGTCTTTCGTGCACCTCGCAGGGCTTCCATCAACTTGTTTGGCTTCTTCTTTTCCTCCTTGGCCTGCTGAGCCTTCTGTGCTAATCGTGCTGCTTCCTTTTCTCGTTGCTTCTTCTCCTCTTTCTGCTTCTTAGCCTCCTCTTCTAGCTGGGCTTTCTCTGCAGCCTGGCGCTTTTCTTTGTCTGCACGCTTCGAATCACCGTTCTTCACCGGAACAGGGCTCTTCACAGGAGCAGGACTCTTTACCGGAGGGGGAATCTTCAACGGAACGGGAGTCTTTGCAACAGCAGGACTTTTTGGAGGGACAGGGCTCTTGACAGGGATAGGAGGACTCGTTGCAGGAGTGGGAGGGCTCTTTGAGGGAATAGGGGGGCTCTTCCTGGGAAAAGGACTCTTCATCGGACTCATCGGAGCAGGGCTCTTTGGGGGAGGAACAGAGTCTTTTGCAGGGCCAGGAGTACCCCTTCGCTCCTTGTGTAGACTCCGACGCGAAGCTCTCCGAGCCTCTCTCTCCTCCGCTTGCCTTCTTTCGTCCTCAGAGAGGTACACACGGGAAGACCTCCGTGATGCTCTCCGAGCTTCTCGCTCCTCCATATGCCTTCTTTCGTCCTCAGAAAGATACACGCGGGAAGATCTCCGCGATGTTCTCCGAGCCTCTCGCTCCTCCGCTAATCTTCTCTCATCCTCAGAGTACACACGGGAATGCCTCCGTGAAGCTCGTGATGGCTCTCTGCTGCTCTTGTGATGTCGCCTTTCACTCTCCCCTCGGTGCCGTCTCTCGCTCTCCCGCCTCTCGCCCTCCCGTCTCTCACCCTCCCCTCGATGCCGTCTCTCACTTTCCCCTCGGGTGCGGCGTCTTTCTCTGTCTGAGTGATCCGAGTCGCGGTGCCGTGTTTTTCCGTCTTTTTGCATACTTCGACGTTCTCTCCGAGCCCTGCGTTCTTCCTCTGCTTGTCGTTCCTCTTCGTCAAGCCGTCGGGCAAGTCGCCGTGCCGCCCGTCGAGCCTCCCTATCCTCGTCCTCTCCTTCACGTCGTCGATGTCGCTTATGTCGGCTTTGGCGATCTTCCCTATCTGAACGCCTAGGATCATCGTGGTGTTCGCGTCGGCGCCGCTCGGCCCTCCGCGCATCTCTCTCCTCCCTTGTCTCTTCCCTCTCCCTGTGCTCATGACGGGTAGGCCTCCATTTACGAGGTCTTTCTTCGTCTGGTTTTGGCTCTGGTTTTGGCCCAATGTGCTCTTTTGTGAAGCGTCGCCACCAGGTGGGCCGGCGTTCGTCGCTGCCAGGACGTACTTCTCCCTTGCGGCCAGGATCAAGGGGGTCTGCACCCGCGGTTGCAGGACGGGCCTGTGCGGCCGGAACGGTGGGTTGAAGGCAGTCAACAGTGTTTTCAGAAGTATCGCTATCAGAAGAATCGTCTGAGAAAATCTCCCAATCCGACACGTCACGGACAACCGGAGGCTCGGCGGTCGCGACACCTGGACCTGGACCTTCACCGCCTCGCTGAGCCATTTCCTTGGCCCGATGTATGTCGATAGTCTAGAGACTTTGGATGGAGTCTCTCCCCGGTAACCCAAGAGAGAGACGCTGAGTGGTGAGTTTGAGCGTTTAAGGGGCTCAGTTTGTGTTTACGCCCTTGAAGATTCGCTTCTGGACGTTTGAGGACCCGGAAATGAGACCAAGTGACGCGCGCGGGTGATCACGGGCAGTGGGGCATAGGCAAGATCTGATAGGCCAGGCATATCGGATAAACTTGTCCGCTTGAACCCGATTGGTCAATTTCTGACCCGTAATAGGGGCCTTTCATTCGTCAATTGAAACAATTCATTTCAATCACTTGTAGAAAAGCAAGTCGTTTAAACATTGATTTAACTTATTGCAACTGCATACGGAGTAACGCGTTTCTGTTTATTTAACGCGCGCTAATGCGGGTTGATGGGGGGACTACGCGATGGGGAATGTTGCATCGTGGAGCCGAAGTCAAGCCGGGGCAGATGGTGATGCGTGGTCACGTGTCTTTGGTTTCTCGTCACATCCAACATTTTGTACCTCGGGTATATATTGCGCTCATGTGAGCATCATAAAGGCCTCGTGTCATAGCATAAATACGCGGTCTTATCACGCGATAACTGAGACATTTGATACATTTGATGCATCTGAAAGCAAGTGGATGATCCCGTGGCACTTTGTTTTTTCTTTCTTCAAAGTTCCCAAGCCCGACTTTCTCCGTTCTCATTCAGCGTGACCTCAGTGAATGGTTCAAGACCTGACATTGCAACATTAGAAATGCGAAAATACAAGACTGTTTCTTCCAATTAGGCAAACAAGACCTTGGGAATTTTTCCTTTATTCATCACAAGAAATCTTTGGCCTTTTACTCAACCCCACCTGATGTGATCTGTTCCTTTTGTATTGTTCTGAAGGTTTAGGGTAGTGGCAGTTCCGTGACGTGCAAGTCCGGGTGCCTCGGGCTTGATAGGCCCCACCATTGCCCGAGTTACCCGAGGTGGATCCCGGGCTGCTCATTGGCCCGGGCTTGCAGACAGACCAGCCGGAGGACCACCGAGAGAGTTAGCTGGGGCAATCTTGCTTAACTCTGGATTATGCATCCGTGCCATGCTCACGGAATCTTTATGCAGCCCAATTCAGTTGTGTCAATGTACAGCAGGCAGCCTACAAGGGCGTTCATCTTGGGCCATAGTCTTTGACAGTGAATCATTTTTGTCCTGCAGTGGAAAATGCTCCAGTGCAAGACTAAATGTTTGTTGTCCCTCTCGTTAGGGCGCATGGCCTTGTGGCTATGAGTACATGTGAGGAAGCTGAGTAGACCGAAAACGCTTGACACACCTATGAAGCAAGTCGCAGGGCAAGCCATGCCATACACTATCTCTTTGCTTGCGCGGGGACTCCCAGAGCGTATTCGTCCCCGCTGTTAGAGCACTATCTAAAATTTTACAAAAATACTACAAGACTAGATTAATTTCCTATTTAACTTTTAGTGAGTATATAAAGAGACTTATCATAATTGGCCTCAATCCCTGCGCAGTACCTAATGGTAGTCCCCGCGCAAGCAAGGAGATTATACTGGGCGATAGTACAACTCTTCCAAGGTCAAGCTGTTGAACGCGTCAACGTTGGGACTCTTCATCTCGCGTTCCCCAGGTACCACTCAGCACTAACAGGCACTAACGAAAGAGATGCTGGACAGCCATCAAGTCAAGTCAACAAAAGGTTATTCGGTATAAGCTCAAACCAACGATCGGAGGCCATCCCCTCTCACAAAGACGACTTTCTTCTTATCTCCATGTGTAGCAAAGGACTGTTTCTTTTAACCGTAGTTCAACACACCGGCGATCGCGATAATCGCCTCTCTAATAATAGAGACAAAGTGGGGTGGTTTCCTCTCGTTAGTGTCACGGGCTACGTTCTAGAACGGAACAGGCCTGCACGAAAAAGGGGGGATCTCGTAATTTCCCAGTTCTATAAAAAAACTGCATCCTCCAAATACTCTTCCCATCTTGGCATCTCCACCATCTCAAATCGCAAATTCGAGACGAACCAACATGAAGCTTCTTGGCTCTTTGGGTAAACTTGCGGCGGGCCTGCTGCTCCTCACGGCGCAGGCCTCGGCACTCACTTACAAGGGTTTCAGTCTTGGAGCCAACCGCGCTGATGGTGCTTGCAAGTACACGGCGGATTGGAAGAAGGACTTTCAGACTATCAAGAGTTGGAATAAGGGCTTCAACGCTGTTCGCCTTTATGCCTGCAGTGATTGTAACAGTAAGGATTTCTTCTTCTTTGATGCTTTTATCCGTCACTGACTTGTAAACAGCTCTTGGTAAGGCTGTTCCCGCTGCTAAGGCTACTGGCATAAAGATCCTTGTCGGCGTCTGGGCCACCGACGATGCCCACTTTGGACGAGAGAAGGCTGCTCTTCTCAGCGCCATCAAGGCTCACGGCACTGACTGGATTGCTGCTATCAGTGTCGGCTCTGAGGATCTTTACCGAAAGGATATTTCTCCTCAGAAGCTGGCCACTCAGATTTACGACGTCCGCGGCATGGTCAGACAGTTCAACAAGAACCTCAGGGTACGTTTTGTGTCATGATTGCGATATTAGTACTTTCATCTAACTGTACAATTATAGGTTGGCCACACTGATACCTGGACTGCTTGGGTTGACGGCGCCAATGACGTTGTCACCAAATCTTGTCGAAAAAAAACCTAAGTCTTCTTTTGCTTTTTTCTTAGAGGCTGCGCCTCATCCTCCTCCTCATCCTCCTCCTCATCCTCCTCCTCTGCCCTTTCAGCGATAAGTTCCTAATACCTATTAGAGAACTATAACCCTTATAAGTTGATTGAAGAGGCATACTAACCTTGCACTTGCTGCACCTAATGGTATGTTTACCGCGTCTTTTGACATAGCCCAGATGGGCCCTCAGAGCCTTCCCGCTGCTCAGCTGCAACCCATAGAAGCGGCATTTATCAGGGACATAGTCCCGGGCTGGAACTCTCTTTTCCTTGTAGTCGGCAAGGGTCTCGGGTAGCCTAGAATAGGCTATATCCTCCAGCGCTTGCTGGTTCGCGGAAGCCGCATCCTCACGGACTTCGGCGAGGTGCTCCATGAGCTTATCATAGGAGGCATTATCGATATCTGATACTCAGGTTAGCAAAATGATATAATATGCACTATTAGGATCAAGGTAGCATTGCAAAACATGACAGGGCTATAGAGGATAAATAAAAGAAGAGAATAGCTTAGTAGCTATAGTAAATATAACAGCGTATATATATGAATAATTTACATAGCTCTTTGCAAGAGATCCAAGTGAACCCAGGTGAAATGAAAGAAAATAGAGAGATCAAAGTGATAAATTGCATACCGAAGGCCGGGGCAGAAGGAGTTTCACTGGCAGAGCCAGGCACTGACGCAGAAGCAGGGGCAGGGTCAGGATCGGGAGAGGGTTGGTTGGCCTCGACAGTTTCGAACCACTGCCAGAGAGGAACCAGCTCTTCTTCCGACGCCGGAAAGCCGAAAACAAGGACAGGCTCTGGCTCCCCATTGGGGCCCGTGACGGTGAGTATGGGTAGGTTGGAGGGGGCCATCTTGGCAAGCGCAAGCGACAACTACTCGGATGGAAGATTGGTGATGAAAGAGCAATCATCCAGAATGCCTGGCACAAAAAAATTGAAGTTTCCCGTCCCATGGGCCAGGCAGGAGCCGGGCCTGGGGTTTCGCCATGAGATTGGAAGGATCGATTTGCGGGACATCTGGGTATTGGAGGTAGGAACGACCATGGGTTGCGTATGTTGCTCGTCTCCTCTGCCCAGCTACCTGTGAGGTCATGACATACGCATATTAAAGATTTAAATTATAAATATGTTTATTATATGTAACTGAACTCATCTTTCTTCATGTAAGTTCGCCAGGGACTTGGAGAGAATGAATTGCGTGAGGTGTCTCATGGGACAGCGAAGCGGCCGCTATCACATGACACCACCCAACAGCCACGGAATGGGGGGCTGAACGGCCGACATAAAGCAAGTAAGGTGAGAAGTATTCTTCCAAGGCCCTTTGTAAAGCATCACGAGAGCCTTTTGGTGGTAAAAGAAGATCTAATGGTGAAAAATAAGAGAAGGTCCAGGACAGCCACAAAGGAATAACCACACAAAGGCACTAAGAGAGAGGGAGAAAAACTGTCATCGTTTCAATCAAACAATACAAATTGGTCCATAGAACTCAAAAGCCCAGAAGCCCAAATCAATCCTTCCTTCGCCTCCTGAATTCTCTACCTCAACGACCCCCCGCGAGCTCTCAAGTCCTCAGTCATCATCCTCATCAATGTTGTCAGGGACTGCATCATCCAGCATCTCTGCCCCTGTCTTCTCCTTGGCCTCGTAGTACGTCTCCAGAGCCATTGGGGCTCTGACTTTCATAGCTGGCCCATTGTAGGGAGCAACTATACCAATGCCCTCAAATCCCGGTGGGAAAACCATCAATTTGCTCGGGCCCTCTTCCGCGGTTTGCGCTCTGGTGAGCTTGGGCGGAGTCCAGATACATGGTCGGCGATAATACTCCCAGCACAGACGGCACGAATTCTCTCGAATGTCGTCGGCCTTGGGCTCACTTGAGGCGATACTGAAGTCGCCGTCACGACTAGAACATCCGGAGATGATCGTGCTGACGGAGTTGTAGCCCCTGTACGCTCGGCAGAGGACACACATCGAGTCTTTCTGACCCTGACCAAACTTGTTGAACCAGCCCTCGGGTGGCTTCGCGCCGACGAGTATGCCAGGCCAAATGGTTTTCGACGCCTTGACAAGTGACCACAAGTTTTCCTCCCATGAAACCTCCTTGGGTGGGTCAAGGATGGTTTCGCCAACCTGTTTTAAGGAAACAGTTTGAGTGAGATGATCAAAGATAACCTCTTTGATGTTTGGATTGAGGTGGGGGAGAAACTTGGGGGGGGTTCCGATAGCGGCGATTGTGAAGAAACTGGAGAATCATGGTCGCCTTTCGCCATGGTCGAGTGACTGTGGGTTTGCTGCCAGCGTAAGTGGGCGTCAGTGTGTAGTGTTGGAGTGGATAGGTATACCACTGCTTAGTCGCTTCATCCATCCACTCAGCTCTAATGCCGAAGCTATGTAGCTCGTGAGAGTTGTCCCACGCGCCATGATGAGGATGACGGTACCACGGCTGTGGGTGAGGTTTGCCATCCTCCATGACCTCGATTGATATGATAAGAGGCCGCCCAGCTACGATTCCAGGAAGATGTTCAAGCCTCTTTGCCAATTGGATACCATACCATTTCTGACCACTGGATCCTTTCTCAAGGCGGCGAGACAAGAACGGGACGCGTGCACCTAAGCCCCCTGCGACTCCGCTGACTTGTGACTGCCAGCGGTAAACAAGCATGTGTCGATTGTCTGAGTTTGTGACACGGTAACGGAGCCACTCTCGCCTTTCGTGTTGGCCTTCCTGGAGTGGACAGTTCCAATTGCACCCGACACCACCAAACAGCGGATACTGGGTCTTCTCGAGAGCGTTGTCGACAATCTTGCTGAAAGTGGAGGTGAGTAGACGATGTGATATAGACCCAGACGATACCGCTTCAGTGACGCTGTCAGGGGAAAAGTTGGTTGCGATCGGGCTCCAGGTGCGGAGAAGACAGCAGAGTGTCATCTCGGCCATGGCAATGACACTTTTGCGAGAGTCTGTCAGAATCATCATTGGGATCGCATGCCGTGCGTTGTAGTTTCTTGCCTCGCGGTAATGAGGAGACACGCAGGTGATATCGGCGATGGCTGCGTCATGTTCTGTCTGGCGCGCGAAGGGAAACTCTCGGATGGTTCGTCCACCATACTTGGCAAAGCGTGTCGTTCCTGGCTGCGTGTATAGGCGCAAATAGATAAGGACTTGGTTCGATTTGAGCCGGGGAAATGTTGGTGTGACCTTGGGAAGATTCAAGAATGGTTCGAGAGGGAGGCCAGTGGTGTTGAGTACTCGCCAAACATCATTGGAGAACGCTATAATGAGAAGTCAGTAAGGTGGCTATAAAAGCCAAGTGAGTAATGATAGACTTACACGCAAGCAAAATATTCAAACAATTTTGCTTCTCGGCCTCGTCTTCCAGTATGCTTTCGTAGACATCGACTCGCAAACCCACTTCCTTAAGAATGTCCTTGTTCTTCTGAATGGAGTTCCAAATCATGATCAAGGCTCTCCCAGCGGGGTCTGTGGCGCGTCGATGGGAGATTGCGGCGGCGGCCTGCGCAGCTTGAAGGGAGGGATGGATGACTCGCAACTGAGAGTGAAGCTGCCCGACATCGAGAGTATCGTAGGGGACCTGGCCTGGACGTCTTTGTTAGTATCTGATGATGGCGGGAGAAGGGACCAAGTGAAAATACATACATAAAGCTCTCTGACCAGTATGGTTGAGCAACTGGACAAGACACTTGCTTCCCTGGCGCTGAACTAGGTAGCCAAAGAAACCTGTTTGAAGAGTCTTCTTCTGCATTGAGCCATCCTCAAGACGAAGGTCAACGGTGCAGGAAGTTCTCACACGGATGGCCCTCATTTCCCCAGGCTGGATCATCCGCCCCTCAACGGGGACAGATCTGGGAGTGGTGATGAAGGGTGGCATCTTGGTCGGTGGTCGTGCGAGAGTGCGCCCACAGAAAATGCAGGAAGTGTAGATGAAGAGGCGTGTCTGTTGAGTCAAAGGGTCGAATGTGTGGAAGAACGAGAAGGAGGATGAGGGAGCTTGACCAGATGAAGAGCTGCGATGGCTGTAGAAAAGAAGAGCCTGAAGTGAGGGTGCAGAAAGATCAAGGCTGGAGATGTTGAAGTGCGAAAGGGAATGATGATTTGGAAAATTCTGGGGGGGGGGAGAAGGAGGGTATTTATATTCAAGCATGCAGCGTAGAGCGCTGAGTGAGTTACAACACACCAAATCACGGTGATGCTGTACAAGACTTTGGATCACGGCACAGCGTCATCATCACATGAGCAGCTATGACACATGTTCACTGATAGTCTACGGGCAGAGTTTGTGAGTCTTAATGTGAATCAAAGCTAGGAATTGCGAGCTTCGGCAGGACGACTTTGAATCACAGCAAAACACCACGATCATACGAGCAACTATGACATATGGATTTAAATCACTAATAGTCTACGGGCAGAGCTTATGAGTCTTAACGTGAATCAAAGCTAGGAATTGCGAGCTTCGGCAGGACGACTTTGAATCATAGCAAAATACCACGATCACACGAGCAACTATGACACATGGATTTGAATCACTGATAGTCTACGGGTAGAGCTTATAAGTCTTAATGTGAATCAAAGCTAGGAATTGCGAGCTTCGGCAGGACGACTTTGAATCACAGCAAAACACCACGGTCACACGGAAGATATGACGCACTTGTAGATCATGCGATCGCGCTGAGAGTCAGCAAGGGCCAACGTGAATCAGTCACACATCTTTTCAGAGGCTCCATCATTAGCATCAAACAATGATCTAGCTACAAAGACTCAACCAATTGATTCGTATGGATTGTGATACAGAAGCAATCGGTCGCGTCGATTTTGCTATTGAGTCACGATGTCGACAGATTGGTGGCATGACGATTGACAGAGCAAACAACATAAGTTTTGTGTAGTGCGTTACTCTAAGAGTCATCCTGATTCACGGTAGATAACAGGGGCGAGCTCCATGAGTAAATGTAGTATCGCGGTAGGACCGAGATATCATGCTACAAGATCATCATGAGGCTTCGCACGAACGCCCCTTTTCCCTAAACATCCAATAAAGCGTACCCTTTACCAAAAACCATTATTCTTGTTGCCTGCAGTGATATCAAGAATCCATCAGCCACAATAGCAAAAAGAAACTCATTTATTCATGACAGCATTAAAACCTAGTGCAATGAAACAATGTGACCTAATTCTTTAAACTTCTATAGTAATATCCATAAAATGTCCGAATTAATCGCATGGATATTAGCTTTAGTTCAATATAGAATCAATATAGGCAATAGTGGCCCTTCACGAGTAATACACATTTAAGTATGAAAGTCGACCATACGCGGATATCGCCATTACCAACGGATTTCCCTACTGGCAGGGAGTCAACATCAAGGATGCCCTCCGCCTTAAGACCTTCCAGAACTCATACTGGGACGTCAAGCGCCGCGTCAACCAGGTCCATCCCGGGATCGAGATCTGGGTTGGTGAGACCGGCTGGCCCACCAAGGGCGCCAACTACAAGGGTGCCGCCGCGACGACCGCCGCTCTGCAGAGTTACTACAACAACGTTGGTTGCTGGCTCTGGAAACAGACCAGTGCCAGCGCCTTCTGGTTCACTGCTTTCGATGCGCCTCTTGCTACCCCCGAGGTTGAGAAGCACTTTGGTATTGCTGACTCGAACCGCAAGTTGAAGTTTGGTTTGACTTGTTAAGGTACCTGGATAGAGGGAGCGAAAAGCATCTTGAAGAGGTTCATAAAGAATTTAGACATTATACCTATTTTAAAGAGTAGTACCTATTATTAATAAGAGAAAACTTATTATTCTACCATTATCCGCCTCATACGGTCTATAATTGCCATATGATCATTCTAACATCTTTACAGCAAGGTCATTTAATCATGTCTCACTGCGAAACGCCGATCTAGCAACCCATGATTCCCGTAGCTGTCCACCTGCGAATAGGGGAGGCTACAATATAAGCAAACGAGAATGTACTTGGTAAACTAAATTAATGTAACAAGGCCGTAAAAGTTACCTCTACTGTTCCCACTTGCAGGTCCGACACGGTCCAAATACCAATACAGATCAGGGACACATCCTGGTTCCCAAAAACAACGAAAGTATCCAACCCTTCTATATAACTCATCAGTTTGTTGAGCCGCAATTAGTCCATGGAGCATGAAATGATTGTCTGCCATCATGCAGTTGTCAAGCACCAGCAGCAGACAGAAGAGCTGCTGGTCACTGACTTGGTCGACACCTTGGTCGAACAAAGTGTTAATACGCGGTAACTCGGCCGGGGCAGACTCCGTCCCTTCAGTTTCGTGAATCTCACAAAGAAATTCCTCCGAAAAACCCGAAACCTTTTCGTCGAATACTAGCGCAAAGCATTGCAACTCTATGCGCCCCGAACTGACTCTCCCTGTGGGGTTATACGGACTATGTGATTTAGCCTCGGCCCTGACAACTGTTGCGAGTTGGTGCGTGTCGTGAGGGTAGCGAGGCAGAATGCGATTCGGCCACAAGATAGGTCCGTCTTCCATTGACGCCCATGACCAAGTCGGTGCTCCATGGTGCGATCGTCTTCTAGGTTCGCGTACATGCCAAAGTAGATCATAGACGGCTGTTCTTTTCCAGATGCCAGCGAAGTACTCGTCTGAAAGCAAGCGCTCAAGCGTAGAGGCGATACTGGATAGGGCAACTAGCTTATCGCTTGGGTATGTCAACGCCGATGAGGTGTAAGCCCTTCGTATGTCGTCCCAGATGCCGTAAGCTTCCGCCAGGCTCCCACGCCCTGCCATGAAGCGGGATATCGCCTGTCGTGTTCCTTCCACCCATCTCTTCTGATTATAGAACTTGCTCATGACATAAACTTCGAGGTCGTACAAGCCATGGCTGGAAATAAAAGCCAAGGAATAAGACTCTCGACATTCCCAATACAATGATTCGACTGCGAAATGGACTGTACGGGGTGACAAGAGTCTCTCTTGCAATACCCATCCGCGTTTGTTGATTTCGCTTTGGTTTATAGGCTCCCACAAGCGGAGAGACTCCGGGCCTCTGATCAGACAGTGAGGTCGATTTGATGAAGCTTTGGTTGAATTCCAGGAGTAGTCAAGATCGAACTTGATGAGGTGACCGTCTTGAGCCCCCCACTCTACCGAAGAGTAAAGACCCTTTCCGCTTACGACGGCCCCGGCAGCGGAAAAGTTGCAGATGGAGTACTCGTAAACCATTGACATCTGTGCACTCTGGGCTTCCCAGTCATCCGGGTCACTTTGGTTGATACACAAAGAATCGATCCACAGGTATCTTAGACCCAAATCCCGAGTAATCCCAATTGCTTCTTTGAATGTATGGGGTAGGGAGCCAATATCGAAATCCATAGGGTGATTGCTGGTGAGTTTTGGCATCTGCGTAGTGTTCCAGCGATGGCTTAGCGTTGTATAACAAGATCCAGCTAAGACGTCTCCTGAGCCCAACAGTCGGATTATCGAGCTGGAAGAGTTTAAACCAACGTCGAGGAGGCGTTTGGGTAGCCACCCTTGTGGATTCGCTACTCTACATTGGTCATGCCGTGTTAAGCACTGTTGCATCCAAAATCTCATGCATGAGAGGTGAGGAGGCGGCGAGGGATTAGAAATGGGAATTTCTACTGAATTAGTGCTGGAAATCTAGCGCGATGCACATTTCTCACCTTCTGCGGTTGCAAGGTAGTATATTATTCGAGACTCGATAGTATCAGAAGAAGTATCGTCACTCTCTGTGTCCTGGGATCCATCCATGTTGGAGGATTTGTCTGCGTATACGCTTTGCCAATCACGCCTAGAAGAATCGAGCTTGAAGATGATGTGTAAACTCGTAAAGCATAGTTGTGTCCCGAACAGTTCGGCTACAACGTGCGCCTGCTTACGCTCATATTCAGCCAATTCAAAGAAGGCTTTCATCTCGCTATGAACGGCTGGATCGCGGTGATAGTTCTCAATTTCTGAACATAGGCGGCATCCGGTAGCCGCTTGCATAAAGTCGGGATATGACCGGCTCCATAATAGGACCCATCGTCCATGGGCGGTGCCTTTGAACTCATGGGGTAGCCTTGGAGTTGTCTGTATCGCCTGGGAACAACTTTGACAATAGTCCATCATGACCTGTATTGTATGTAAGAGGAGGAAGACATGTAAGCTGCGGGGTTAATGGGCAAAGCTGAGCCGATCCATTCAAGACTAATGGGCGGTAAAACATGGCAAAATCGATCTCACAAGGCTTTGATCGCGCATTCGGAAGTACCTAGTTGACTATCTAATAATGTTCAAGGCGCTGCTTCATGGTTTAGGGCATTAATAAAGGATAGAACATCTTGCCTCACAACACGCACAAACGACACAGTCAGATGATGTGCAGGCTCACACTTGACCAAATCGAAAGATAATTCTCTCGAGTTACCTACCTCTTAAACAAGTAGAGGTACCTGTTAAACTTGACAGATGAAACCTTCACGGCCAACATGTCTTCAACCAACAGACCAGGGGTTGTCAACCAACCACAAATGTCCAAGCCCCCAGTCTTCCAGCATATGTGCCGCCCTCCCACGTCAACCCCGCTCGTGTTCAGTGCGCAAAGTGGCGTGATTTCAAGGTTGTAGAAACCGACGCACATGTTGTTACTGTTACAGGTCCTCGGCGGTTAGGTACTGCTATAAGAGTAGACGTTCCCTACCGTCCGTGATGAGTTTTGCATCTACTACCCCCTCTTTTTGCACGCTGTTACCCATAGAAACATGGCTCAGGAACAAACTGCCACTCCGGAATCGCCGGCTCAGGCCCAATCCCAGCCACCCTCGACGCAGGCTGACCCGCAGTTACCGGAACTCGCAGAACAGGAGCCTCTACAGGTCGGAAACGTGAGTGGCTCTCCAGATTAGAGTTTCGCAGTCCCAAACCCTGACACTCACGCCAACTTTCCAGGACGTTGAAGATGATGGCTATGCTGCCTCGTGAGTCTGGCCTCGAAATAGTTGCGAGGAATGAGTGCATAACAAATTCCCCAGTGAGGCATCTGCTAGCCTTCTCTCGTCTCTCAACTCTAGTGTATTTAACTACAAGTAGGTACACTGAATTAGCTCGGTTGTGTTTGAGCCGTGGTTAATGACTATTTTAGGTATGAGGTTTGTGCCATGACCAAGCATTACGCTGCCAGCACTCTTACACGACGCATAGAACGGTCGTCGTTATCATGCGTTCAGGGAGGGTGCATATCTAGTGGTAAGCCATCACCAATTAAATACTTGCATTCTTGAACTGCCGTTTAGTTGCTAATCTGAGTTGGTGCAAATCGTTAGCCCAATGATGATGAGGAGCAAGACCGCATGGACTTGGGACACCATATCTACAGCCTTCTCCTTGGAGGAGAACTTTATAAGGCTCCTATCGGGAAAAACCCACAGCGCGTCCTTGACCTAGGCACTGGCACCGGCATCTGGGCCATGGATTTTGCAGAGTTAGACACCCCTTTACAAGACCCTTGGAGGTGGTGGACTAGTTCCTGATACTCGAGATATAGCCAACACCCCTCCGCCCAAGTTATCGGCACTGATTTAAGCCCTATTCAGCCTAGGTGGTATGGAACCCCGGACTAACCTATGCTAATTGAATCAACGACGCTTACTGGAAATAGGACACCACCTAACTGCACGTTTGAGGTGGATGACTTGGAACAGGATTGGGTCTATCACAACAAGTTTGACTATATCCACGCCCGTGAGCTGGGAGGATGCATCGCCGATGATGAGAAGCTTTTCCGTCAAGCCTTTGAGCATCTTGCCCCCGGCGGCTACTTTGAGATGCAAGCTGTTTATCCTCGCTTCCTATCTGATGATGACACAGCCAAGCAGGCCAAGGACGCCCAGTCCTGGATGAAGAGTATCTGCGAGGGCGCCGTCAAGTTCGGTAAGCCTCTTGACTCGGCGCCTGGGTGGTTGGATAAGATGAAGGCCGCTGGATTCGTTGACGTCAAGCAGGAGGTTCGCAAGGTTAGTCTCTTAATCTACCTACGCACATAAACGGCGAAACATGACTGTGTAATAACGATGCTTAGTTTCCCATGGGCGGTTGGGCGAAAGATGCAAAACTCAAGGAGATTGGCAGGCATGCACTCATCCAGGAGCAGCAGGTCATCGACTCATATACGCCTGGAATCTTTTCCCGTGTGCTTGGATGGGATGAGAAAGAGATTCAGGTTCTTATCGCCAAGGTCAAGAACGACCTTAAGAACCCGGCTATTCACCTCTATGTGCCTTGCTATCTCATCTGGGGCAAGAAGCCGGAGGAGGCCTGAGTATCGTGCTGTGCTTCTTGGTATCAATGACACCTCAACTAGGTAGCGCTAGCATTCACAAGCTATAATTAAAGGCACCAAAAGATACTGTCGAAAAAGGAGCCTCTATATTTCAACCGGTTCCCAAACCATGACGCCTTCATTGCTCCATAATAGTATCATAGGGGTCGACCAGTTGTGCTAATTGACTCCCTGTCTATCAAGTCTAGCTAGGTATTTGACTCTGTTTGTACCGGACATTTAACTGGTCACCTAATTAACCGTCCTTGTCATACTTCCACCATTCCGTGCCGTTTGCATCAACCAATTCAAGGCGGCCAATGATTTCCCACTTTTCATTCATAGCCACGGCACCGACACCTCGAAGATGAAGGCAGTATTTGCAATCTTTCACCCCCATCGGTTGTGGCAAAGGTTTAAATCTTTCCATGTAACAACCAAGCCCAAGCAAGGTTGTAGCCTTGTATGTGCAACCCCAATAGACGTGGTCCTTTCTGAGTGTGCTCCGCAAGTCCATGGTTGATTTGAGTTTCTTCTGTGGAAGTCGGTATCGGCTGTAAGGTTAACTAATTGCTTTGGCGAGGTGAATTTCTTGGCTATGCCAGCTTGGTTGGGTTTCTACCACGGCGAGGTTTATATAGTTGTCTTGGGGCAGATAATCATGGTCCAAACCTCACACTTGGAGACCGCTATTAAGATCTGACTGTAGCCCTAAACCAGGAAGGGAATGACAGGATACGGAGTTGATGTACCGATAATGCACCCCATGATAGCAAGAGCCTGAGTTCATTAAGCCAAAGACGCGCGCTATCATCTATGTATAACAAAACTCCTAGATTGTGAACCGGCGCCCCTGAATCACCTGATAGGCGCAATGTCCTTCTATAGGCCAGCAAAGCTTGTAAGTCACTACCGGCTCGTCTCTGAATGAGAATCGTCCGTGGACGTAATTCTCGCCTGTTTCACCAGCGCTCCCCTTCTTCGATGCCAGATGCGACTAAAGACACATGCCAAAACCACAAGAACAAGAAATCCCCCAACAACTGAACAAACAATAATAACGATCCTCTTCTTTGTGAACCACGTGCCAGACTCCCCTTGACGTTCTGATTCTGGCTTCTCACACTTGCCGTTGAAACATCGACGACCATTCCCACAAGGCGTACCATCTAGGAGCAACTCCTCCATCTCTGAAGGGCACCCGTTCTCACCGATTCCTACATCGGGACGACAGTTTAGTTTGCAGCTGTTGCTATCGCAGTGTTCCATGGCATCCTTGCTGTCGGGGAACCGTTGCTGACATTGTAGGTCTCGAGAGGTGCATACTCCTGAAGCGCATGCCAAATTTGTAAAACGACCCTCCTTACAAGCTTCCCCGTCTGGTCGTATGACATCGTGTGGGCACATGGTCGAGTTGCCGTCGCACACCTCCTCCGGGTCACAGGCTCCCCGACTTGACCGGCAGAGTTGCCCCCTTGACGCAGGTTGGCATTGAAGTGTGCAGCAGTCGTGGTGTAACGGGTCGCAGACAGCCTTTTCAACGAATCGACAAGTCTCGGGGTCGCAGCAAGAATCATTGGCAGATCTGCACTTGGATACACCGCCACAGTCGCAGTCCTCGCCTTCTTCGAGGATGCCATTTCCGCATTGTGAAGTCTTGTTCGAGATGAACGGAACATCATCCTCATCGAGGAGACAGTCGGTTCGAACGGAGCCTTGACCCATCTTGGAGCAGATCTGTATTATCGTGCAGGTCGAGAAAGCTTTCATGTCTGACTTGGCTGACGGGTTCATGAGATATTGGCCTTTGGCGTCACAAGTCTTGCTGCTCAGCTGACAGCATCGTTCGTTGCCGTCCCATCCATCTTCCTCACACATGCTGCTAGTACAATCATGTACAGCACCGAAACTGTGAGCCATCTCGTGAGCCAAGACTTTCCACTCGTATTGTGTCCGAACAACGATGTTCGTCGCTGCCACTGTCCTTCCATCTGCGTTCCTATCGTAGCCAAGTTCACAGGCCTGGGCTTCCCATGACATTCCGACAGTGGATTCACTGTTGCAGGCTGTCAGAAGAGTCCAAACAGCAGGTCGTATATCGTCGATGTCATCGTAAAATCTTGCTCTCCATTTAGAGAATAGACTCAGTCGATCAGCAACATTCTCTTTCGAGGTGCAGCCCAGATTCCAGGGGGCGGACTGAGGAGCTCCAACTGGGCAGTGTCGATCGCTGATTGTGAGGTTCATGACTCTGAGCGCGATATTGAAGGTATCCTCGTATAGTTGAGATACTGTGTTGATTTGATTCAAGATGTTGGACTGGACATCGGCTATGCTGTCGAACTTGGCGGTGTAGGAACAGTCAGCAGCGATGCCAAGCATGGCAACCTTTCTTTGCTTCGGACAACCTTCTGTCTCATCTGTCTTGTCGTAAGTGTCCCATGGATCGTAACTTTGTGTATATTGCTGTCGGCTCCATAGTAGCTGCCTTTGACTTAGATCGTTACTGGAGCAGGATGTTGCTCGTTCATGTTCAGGACTGTCGGTGCTTCTTCGCACAATCAAGCGGGCTCTTGAATTAATGATGCCTCGTTTGGAAATATGAGCAGGATCCGCCTCAATGTGGTAGATGTTGCCATCGATCCGAAAAGTGCCTTGGAAAATGTCACTGTTCCTGTTAGGTTGTATGACCCTTGCCCATCCGGTTCTTCTCCAGCCATGATATCCATTTTCCGAAATATAGGCTGATCCTTTGAACGCTCGATTGCTTACTTCTGGGCTGGATACCCGTGAGTCCCCTCTTGGGTCAAGAATGGTGATGGAGGTGAGGGCGGCCGAGAGTTCATCGTTGGGCGTCAAGACGAGTCGGATGTTGTGTTTAGTGTCCTTTAATTTCAATTCGAGTGTTATTTGCGACGAGACTTGTGAAATCGTTGTATCGGCAATAATCTCGTGACTTTCGACCTGCGCGTAATCCTGCAATAAACCGACTCGTCCGGGGAGAGCTGGAGCTGAGTATCAGCGCTGTCTGTCAATCTGCAAGTGAAAGACGATGTCACGCACCTTGACTTCTAGCGGCCCAACACGCTATATAAACGGCAAGGAACCATAATATTTGCATCATTCTTACCGAGCATTGTCAAGACGGTAGGGCTGTCCCGACGGTTTGGTCACACAAGTCAAGATGGGACGATCTACTTGTTAAAAATGATAAAAATTTCGGAATTTTCTAGGCAGATAAAATGCTTTGAAACAAAGGATGACGGTGGCCAAGTAGGCAGCGACCAGGATCTCTTTCCCATCCACGTATGTGCTTTTTGCACGGCCAACAACCAACAGCAGGATTCGTTGGATGAGGCGAAGTCATAGAAATCAGTTTCCACTCGCCTAGGTTGGACGTCCTAACATCTAGACCATCCATCCATTCGTAGGTAGGAACCTCTCCTATCGGTCACACTATTTAGTGCATTCACTGGTTCAGCAACCTCTGGCTTTAATGTGAGCGAGCCAAGATTTGTTTAAGGTGGCGTTTAGTTATGGGGTCATTGAACGTAGAAAAATCTCATCGTGGCTCTCGGTTCTGCCTTGTGTCATTGCTAGGCGGTCTGAGCCTCCCGAAGGATTTGTCTGGCAGCTTTACGCCCATGGGCGTAAGGCAGAATGACGTCTGCAAGATCCTCCGAAGCAGGGATGGCTTATACGAGCCGTGCTTTCAGCCCATGGCTCTGCCCTATGTAATATGCAGCCCATCACGATGCAGATGATCACCACAATCTGTCCTAGATGCAGCTTCATGCAATTGTGGAAAGATTTTCGCTATTCACCTCTTCAGCTGACTAGGCACTGCCATTAACCATTTGTGAAAACGTGAAGGAGGATCTACAAAGTGTCATGATTAGTTCTGATCCTTTGAACGTCATCTTCTCCGCTTTCTCAGCCACAACTGGCTTGGCTGCCATCATCTCGGTCTCGGCCCCGGGAATAAGAACTGCCAGGCAGCTAATGATGATTTCATGGGATGAAGGAATGGGCCCCATGAATGGCCCTTCGGCATGCATACTGTATTCTGCTAGCACCGTCCTCCGGTCTCATTAAGAGGATTGAAGGGATCTCGCTTGGAAGTAAAAATCATTACAACAGCATCCTTCATGCCACACAGTGTTGTGATTGGCTAAAGAAACCAGTGGTGATAGTGTTTCGTGATTTGAATAAAGACAGGGAACAAATCCCGACTCTGACTCTTCCCCGTTCATATTGTTGGGTGTTATGGGCCGTGGTAACAATTCGCAACATCTTTGTCGTTTCCATGAGAGGATTTTCCAATGTCTTCATTCATGCCCCCCCATTGTCTTCCTCCCCTATTTCATATCGTTCGCTTCAGTCAAATATATTTCTCAGTGTCTACCTATGATGAAGTCGTGGTTGAAGGGCCTATTTTACGCATCTCGACACATTAGAGCGGAAATACCGACATTGATACATAGGGCTCATCAGCATCTGACACCTCAACTGGCTTGCTGTTTTCTCTACTATCAGAATTCGGCAGTCCCTCAAGAGTTTAGCCATAGCACATGTTCACATCAAATGCAGCCACTATTTTTTTTCCACTTTTTGTTTTATTATACGTAGGTTATGTGTATACAGGGCTTCCCACGTGGGTGGCACATACACGACGATGACCTATCTCATCGTGCATGGAATTACATTACAGGACTCGCTCTTTACTTGGCGCAGACGCGGGCATAGACATTAACGGGGCTAGGGCAGCCGTAGACCTTCTTCATGCTGGGAGTGCTGTAGCAGCTGGCAGCGTTGGGAGCACAGTCAAACTTCTCACAGCCAGCACCGGGGCTGAGGATGTTGCGCTCCTTGGCGAAGGGGTTACCCCACTCACTGGTGTGGAAGTTAGTATTGTTTTTTTTCCTGGGTAGTAAGCATCTTTACTTACGTGCTGAACTCATAGTAGACATAGTCGGGCTTGGAGGTAGAAGAGTAACCGAAGAAGAGGGGGCTGGTCAGGGTTCGGGTCTTGGCAATCTTCACAGTCTATTTTGCAGTGTTAGTCGGGATCCATTGTGAACAAGTGATGGAGTCAACGTACGGAGCCAGTGGAGCGGAGGTTCTCAGAGAATCGCTTTCCAGGCTTGACAGTGGTCAAGGGGCCGGGAGCACCGCCGTTGTAGGGGAAAGACTGGACATAGATGTCGGTAGAACAGTCGTTGATGACAATAGCCTGGTTGGCGGCGGCAGCGCTGCCCAGGAGGGCGGTGAGGGTGGTGAAGATGGCGAACTTCATGTTGACGATTGTGATGATTGGTGAGTTAAGCTTGAGTAAGATAAGATGTAGCGAGTGAATGAGTAGCTTGGTGAAGAAGATAGAATTTCGCTGGATGAGAGCTGCCTTTTAGCATACGAGCTCTGCATGGAACTTTTCCATATTCTACGGCGCCCCACCATGACATCTACACTCGCGCTATTTATGACCTATACGAGGATGATCGGTTCGTATTCTGGAGAAGCTCCATCATGTCAGACCATTTGCGGGGGGTGGAGAGATCAGCCCTGGCCACGGTGCCTTTGCCGAATCCGGAACAGTCGGTGATCCCTTTCTGATCACATCTGCCGATTGTCCGTGGTCCGCCTGACCGACCACCCGTGCATTACTTCATGCAAGAGAGAAGACGAGACCTCTCTAGTGCTGATTTTTCCTCCCCGCCGCTTATTTGATCACATGGCTTAGGTAGTC
This sequence comes from Fusarium sp. NRRL 66088, assembly GCA_013186415.1. NCBI lineage: Eukaryota > Fungi > Ascomycota > Sordariomycetes > Hypocreales > Nectriaceae > Fusarium > Fusarium sp. NRRL 66088. Next base: position 24,694 of record JABCKD010000483.1, read on the forward strand.
TTGTTACGGTTAGAAAATTGCATAGTTTGTAAACTAGAGACGAAATTGGGATATGCAATGCTAATATGGAAAGCTCGTATTGATCCCCATGTCTTGTCTTCCCGTGACAGCCTCCCAACCTCTCCCGCACCACCCGATGCCAGTTCTAGTGTTTTGCCTATAATTTACCTATTATTGAACGGAAAAATATGTTTCCTTGACTTTGCAAGCTCCCCTTGGCAGCATCAACATTAACTTTGAGCCTTGACCCGGGAGCTATGAATAGCCGCTTACTAGTCCCTTGTCATTTCGCCATTGCCGAAGCTAGGGAAGTATAATATGCGTGGTCGCAAGTCGGACCAGAAAGTGACCACTGATATTCCGTAGCCTGGGTATTTAACAAGATTATAAATACCAAGTTTTAATCTTCCTGGGCTGAAAGATCGGGCAGACTATGAAGAAGCATAGAAGCCTCTTGGGTCCGCTAGGCCGTTGCCGACTCCGTGGTGCACTGATGGAGAATTTGATCTGGCCGAAGCATATCTTGTTTTTGCTTTATGCATTATTGAATTCCAATGCGTAGACATGGGCGTCGATGGCAGAAGTGTAAATACGAACAGGACGGGGTATCCGCTCTTCCTCGGCAAGATTAAAGGAGCATCGTTCATGTAGCAGCATTCTCTTTCCATAATTCGGACGTTTCCCCTCTTCATGCGAACGATGAATAATCACGGTAAAAATAGTATACCAGGCTTCTTTGCTTAATCATTTCTCTGCCCATAGTACCTTAAGTTGTCTGGTATCCACACAACGACGTTTCAAAAGGGGCGGTCGTCATGGAGTTTGAATGAGCCTGCCTGTCCACATAATCACACCATAAGAATATCCGATTTATGAGGCAATATGGGGTAAATAATTTCTCTAGAATACCTAGGCGGTGTGGTAAAGACTTCAACTTCGTGTCTACACCTGGCAGACCCTCAACCCCCCAACCTATCCAAGAAAAACCCCCAGAACCGGTTTCCTTGTCCCTTGTTGGCCAGTAGGTCGCCTACTAGATTACAAGCATAGCGGTTCAGGTTGGTCTCTAGTTGCTGGTGTCAGTGCGCCCTGTTGATGGAAAAATACCAAAAGCCATTGCATCCATCTAGAAGCGCATCGAATTCGAGAATAGCACCGAAACCGAGGATTTTACATAGTAGGGGTGCAACTGTCCTCTCGGGGCTTAAAGCCCGTCGTGGAAGGCTGCAAGGTTTAGGTTTCGGCGCACCACAGCGGTAAGTTTTCATGCCGCCGGTGTTCAAACTATCTTGGTTATTATGGTCAATACCACTGTGATACTTAACAACAGAAACATCAAATAGGCAAAAAAGTCATTGATCGAGTGGATAGCCCATAAGTACCGTTAGGGAGAATACTTCGGTCCACTGGTTTGGGCAGCAAATACATTTGTTGTAGCAGCGAGAAATCTCAGAGTGGTGACATTGACGTCTTATGTAGCACTCTGTAAATTATTGGCGTCGTTGAGTATCTGGCATGAAAATGAGGCTGTCTTTGTAACGCTTTTTGTTGAGCTCTTGTAACTTTTCAGCAATTCGATCAGTTGTTCATCACTTTAATAGCTAGCTAATTTCCCTCGCAATTCTCATCTCACCTACCAAAGTAACTTCATTCGCAAACAACCGACAATGGATCCATTTTCCAAGTTGCCGACAATAGTTCAAATGGAACTTTTTGTTCATGTCGACTCGCTGACAAGTATCATGCCACTGACCCGGGCATCCCCAGCAATGGCCTCGCTGTTCGTTACGTGCAAGAGGAGCATCTTGCAGCGCAGACTGATGAACCTCTTTGCTGGCGATACAAACGGAAGCATTCTTCAGGATGCTCTTGCAGTCCTTCATTTCCCTCGTGCCGACGGTGAGACATCGATGCCCTCGATCTGCCGTCACATCGAACAGTGGGCAGCCCAAGGATTCAACAACCCCTTCCAGCAACCCGACCGCGCCGCAATCCTGAGCCTCTGGCGCCTCATTTCACGCCTGATCATGTTTATCGAAGACTATGCTGCGAAAGCAACAGATCCGTTCCCTTCCCGAGCATATATGGCTATCCCGAGGATCAGTTCTCCCGGTCCATGGTTCAAAGGCAAGAGAATCGACGTCAAACCAGTCAAGTTTTCGACTTTGACTTGCTCGGAAAAAACTCGCTTCCTACGGGCCTTTCTTCGATACGAGCTACTTTGCAAGATTTATCACCCCCGGGTGTGGCCTTTGATCGAGAAGAGAACCTGTGCTGATAAGATCCAGTTCATGTACGAGATGCTTCCGTTTGTGCAATACAAAGAATTACACTGTGTTCATGAGTATTTCAAGGGAGTCTACGGTGCCATATTTGCGCGCTGTCAGGACTCTTGGCTACCAGATCGACCGGCCTCGTATTCTTCTGGCCCTGTTTCCAAGTATGGGCTACTGTATCCAGACACAGTTTACTTCAGCGCGAGCCATTACTTTAACGATATGGAAATACAGAGTAGGAATCTAGCGAGCATCCTCCCTTGTCTTGGTTTGGATCTAATGGTCCATATCCTGGCGTCTCTCGACAAGCAAGAGGATTATGGAAGATACCTCAAGAGGTGGTTCCAAGCCGTTTCAAACAAACTCGGATGGAGCTATAGTCCTTGGATTTCCAAGCAACATTTTGCAAAACATCACGAACAATCAGCAACTTTCGATCCCGACATTTACCATCGGGGTGTTAGCCGAGATTCACCGCATCGTCGCTTCATGCCTATACAGTTTCTCCAACACTATTCACGCTACGAGCCTTGGAACAGGGACGAACAGAAAGAGCGTATCCTTGAAATACATGAGCTGCAGCTCGGGATATATCGTCAGCGAGCCTGGGTTTTCTTCGACGATGTGAGGCTATTCCCCGACGTAAGATCACATTTTCCGACAATGGAAGATCTCGATAAGCAAGACCAGATCGCTAACAATAGACTGAGTCTGAGTCACGAGCGAACGCGAAGGAGGTCACAAAAGTGGCAAGATTACTACAGGGGACGAAGTCTGGATAACCCTTTGTACGTGCAGGAGGAGGAGGAGCAAGAAGAGGAGGTGACGGTGGAAGACAATGAAGGGCACCTCACAAGGTTCTTTGAGGAGCCCGTCACTGGCAAGATCCCTTCATTCTAAAGACACAGCTCAATGAATGAACATGCCAGATCGTGATTGCGGCGCACCCCTGTTATCTTTGTAGGGGTTCATCATGTCATAACTCTACAGTAGAAACCTTTGAGTGTCAAGGGGGCAAGACTGATGCGTAGGCTCTAAGGCGCCTCCAAAGGATCACACATAACCACAAGCCTAACAATGTGATAAACCTGAATAAATAAGTTATTTCTTGAGACTTAGTAAGGGTATGAATGCTTTAAAAAGGAGGTACTCGAGTGTTAAAAAAGCGGCGTTGGATTCTACCTTGGTAGTACAGGGTAGGCCAAGATGAGTTTGCTTAAGGCCAGATCTGAGCAGGGATTCCATTCCCACCACGGTACGCATGTTCCACTAGGCAGCAGCCTGTCTTGTTAGCAATAGCGGCGCTCATTTTCTTACTTGGAGCTTACAAGAGTCATCCTCGACAATCGACCAACATCTTCTCGAAATGACCGAAACCAGTCACCCACTGCCAAAACGCGGCCTGGACGGTTTGCCTTGCGAGATTCAGCTCCAGATTTGTACAGAGCTTTGCGTCCACTGCTCTGGAGGTCCCAGCAAGTTTAACAGATGGGCTGACGGTCCTGACAACCAAAGAACGCTGCTTGCCCTCAGTCGGACATCACGTACCTTTCATCGGCTTGCCCAACCCATCGCATTCCACAGATTCCAGCAGATCCCGTCAGATTGGTCAACAAATGCTTTCTTCAAGTTTGCTCGAACGCTTATTGAGCGACCTGATCTCGCTGCACAGGTAAAGGACCTGTGTCAGCACTCTTATGAATGCGGCGGTTGGTCCAACCAGCAGGACTTTAACATGCTCAAGGCTGCCGCAGATCGTCTTGGTATGGGATCTGATGACGATCCCGACTTTCAAAGTGCCGAGGAGGAGGATCTATCTCCGAGCAAGTTTTGCATGGAACTTCTCCTTGCTTTGCTGCCGAACCTTGAGACACTGTATCTCATGTTTGAAGACCAAGGCAACTATGAGCAGACGACATACACCTACTTGCAACGACGACTCAATAAGCTTGGCTCCGATGGTACTTTGAAACATCTCCGGCGAGTCATTCTTGACACGGAAGAGAACTGGGGCTTCTTCTTTTCCATCCCGGCTGTTGGGGTGCTTCATCAGGTAGCACCGAACCTGGACGAGCTGGTTATTCGAAGAAACAAGGGCTTCGAGAGTATGGATTTGGCCCATAGTAATCTTGGGGCTATGTTTTCTGGACCGACTCAATCTCTTCGTACTCTTCGACTCGATCACTGCGCCCTCTACCACGAGCCCTTATCGACATCTTTCCTGGACTTGCTCGTAAGGCATGCACCGAATCTTGAGCATTTCTCCTACCGCTCACAAGCGCCCTACTTTGGAGAAGGGCTGGGGACTCATCTCACGCCCAGAGAGATGATCAAATGCCTTACATCTTTGTCGGACACGGTCAGGTCTATCGATATCGACTTAACTGATCACATGGAGCAAGATCAAGAGCGTCTTGTCACTGGAAGAAGCCTAGCCAGGTTTGAAAAGCTAGAGGAGCTGAAGCTGGATGAACAGGCTTTCTGTCGACATTACGAAGAAGGCCCGGATGCTCCAAGGAGGACTCCGAATACATGTCTAACAGAACTTGTCCCACCGTCTCTCAAGGTACTGACGGTGAGATTGTACGACGACACTTGCCTTTACCCCGACTTGGAGGAACTGGTTTCATCTTCCTCCGAAAGGTTTCCCAACCTCAAGAAGATGATAATCCACACTATATGGCGAATGGGTAGCACATCTACATACAGAGATTGTCAGGATGCGGTTCGCGCCAAGGGTCAAGCATTCCAAGATTTTGTTGCTGGTACTCCTCTGGAGCTGGAAATGCATGAACACCGATATTGGTTACCAGACGCGTACTGAGGTACATTAGGTATCATAGCACAGGGTGGGCTAGAACAAGAGCACCGATGGGGGGAAATGCGATAGAAGTTGGTAGCATATAGATCCATTTCGGATCCTCCATGCCCAATCGGACCGAAATAAGCGGCTTCTTCTTGAACAGTGTGAACACTGATTGCGTTGAAATATAGGTAGGTACTGTATCTAAAATCCCAATGATACGCGCGTCGGACGAAGTTGAGAGATCTCTATCGCAGCTCGTCATACTGAGTGAACTGAGGTGATGGAGCCGATAGTTCGGAAACTTTGCCGGGAGAATTCATCTCACCGAGTCTTGATTAGCAATATGAAGCTATCTCGATGGACATGGTGTTTTCTCGGAGCTTTGACAAGAATATATTCTGATCACTCATCATAATAGCAGGTTGAACCGAGGCATGGAGTGGAGACGGGACAAGACATTTGTCGCTGTTGGGATTCCTCCGATCCAATGGCGGCATTGGTGAGGATCTATACGCGTATAGAGTAACAGGGCAGATGAGCGATAACTTTGTTGGGTCATAGAGGCATAATTTAGGGGAGAATAAATAAATAATAATATAAAATAAGTAAATTATACTCTAAATTCTATGCATAAGCTTAGTTTTATATTCATAAGGCTTACCTATTTGCTATAATTACATGAGTGCTGGCGAAGTGTGCCAGGGGCTAGACTCGCTCGCTTTATCACATGTTGAGCAGCATAAAATGACCAATTGCCACGGTACCTGTTAGAAGGTATCTTCTATTTTTGCTGTATAGCATAGTGGTCTATTGTGTTCTATATCATATCATTGACATGAGAGATGAAGGAACAAAACCTTAATTCGTGATGTCTTGATGCCTTGTTGGCGTGCTTGTCACCACACTGGTTCATCCGCCAACAGGCCAGAGAGCTTGACAATGCCAATTACATGATTATCTTGACGCTGACAAGATTTGGCTAAAGAGAGCTGTAGAGATGGAGTAAGTACCGTCTTTGTAAAGTGTTTATTCAAGGTACGTCTCTTCGAGACACTGCTCCACCTCTGACTTGGACCGGCCTTCGCCGCTAGGTTTTCTAGCGACTGCGACAAAAATCATGATCATTTGACACGGTTATAAAAATACTAGGATGCCTAAGCGAACGCACGGCATTCGAATGGACCCGACAGTTGGTCCAGCACGTTTGAGATAACTCGGCCCAATCTCAATGCCGAACCCGGCCCAATCAGATTCACTCTAAAAGTTCCGGACGAGACTCGGCCGAGAAGGAATAGTCTACAGCTGGATACGTATTCTTAATTCCGAGAGCGAGAGGCTTGGAAGCTGTTTTGGCCCTTGGCATATGTTTGATCCCCCGGGGGGAAGAGAAAAGATCATCAAACCCTCATTATTGGGAGAATCTGAAATGAGAGATGCTCTAGCAAATAGATATAAAGACGCAAGCATTATCTAAAAAAGGTTTCCCTAAGTACATGGGGCGGACACAATTACAAACTCTAGCAAACGCCAAACAATCAGTCCACAAACCCCCTCCCCTAAACCCGACCCAAGGCCCATCCCATCAGCCACTATTGGCATTAGCTCGCTCTTGGCCCAGCTTGAAGATACTCGCCCTGGCCTCGGTCTTGTTCAAGCCAACTGCTTTGTTCATAGTGCTATCAAACACAGTTCTCGGTCCGACGGCGTTGAGTAGCCACACGGCAAATGCGTTGGTGCCTTTCCACAGGAATGAATCCTTGCCATTGATCAATGCGCCCACAACTTGGCGAGCAAACTCGACCGGGGGCATTGTTTTCTCGAGATGTGTTGTTGTCCTTGCCTTGACAGACTCCTCTACATCACGGTATAAACTATTTGGGCCAAAGTTGACGTTTTCAGTCGCCATGAGCGGCGTAGAAACTTCGCCCATGTACAGTGTCACTACCCTGAGTCCCAGGGGCTGGACTTCGAGTCGGAGGGTGTCAGAGTAGGACGCGACAGCTGCTTTGCTTGCGTTATAGGCGGACCAGAAAGGGCCAGGGAGGCGTGCTAGAATCGAGGCGACGTTGACAATGGTTGGCGTGTGGTTTGGAGTCACGGAGGCTAGAAGGAGAGGTGTAAAAGCGGTAACCATTTCCATAAGGCCAAAGACATTGGTGGCAAACAGATTTCGGACGCGAGATGGGTCGGCTTCGACGGCTGGCGCTTCGTACACTGCAACCTAATGATCAGTATATACTTGCCACATCGAAGTCTAGAGGAGGAATTACGTGTGCCAGCATTATTGAAAAGCATGTCTAGGCGCCCTTGAGTGCGACTCGAAATCTCAACAGCAAGGGAGCGAATGCTGTTGGAGTCCGTAACATCGAGGACAAGAGTCTCAATCCCCTTCTCCCGCAAGTTGGTCAGGGTCTTCTGAGAGCGTGCAGTGGCAAAGACGCGGTATCCCTTGGATGCAAACTCCAAAGCCAGTGCATTTCCAGCACTGCCCTGGGAGCATCTGTTGTTCAATCATGGTTAGGTGGATGTAGTCAGGGGAATGGCATCAGTGCGTACGTACCCAGTTACGAGGACAGATAGCTTTTGTTGACCAGCCATTTCAAGGATAGGGAAATAATTGATTCAAATTGATAATATTTCATGACGGACAGAGCGAAGCTTTCAATGTTTAGCAATTCATGGTCGTCTACCATGTGGACTCGGGCCAATTAGTTATCCGGCTGGCCGTGACAAATAACTCCATCTGGTGGCGCGATAGCTAAAATGGTCTAGACACTCGCTCGGAATGATAGTTGCCCCGGTACTGCCGACGTCATGCAAAGTAATTATATAGACTACATAGGTATCTTTATTGACCTCGGAAGATTCCTCTTGGCTTTCCTTGTTGTTTCATCTCATCGTCCCACCTCTCTCACCTCTCTACCCCCTTTCTACCTACACAAGTTACACATCATGAAGGCCCTCGTGTCTAACCGAAGCATCGTCACACGACTGCTCAATGCCGCCACCAACAAGAACCATTGTGGCATGGGTGGCCGGGTGCAGGACAACGTGCCTGTTCCCACCATCACAAGCAATGAGATCCTCGTCAAAGTCAAGGCCGTCGCCCTGAACCCCACCGACTTCAAGCACCTCGATATTGTATCACCTCCCGGATCAATCATTGGCTGTGATTACGCGGGCGTGGTTGACAAAGTTGGTGACACAGCCGGGGGGACTTGGAAGGTTGGGGATCGTATTGCTGGCGCAGTTCACGGTGGCCTCTTCCCAGACAAGGGAGCATTTGCCGAATACCTCAAGGTTGAGGCTGATCTCGCCTGGAAGATCCCGGAAAACATTAGCGATACGGATGCAGCTACATACGGCGTCTCAGCCGTCACCGCCATGCTGAACTTGAACGTGCGCCATGGACTCCCGTTTGTCGACGGAAAGACTCAATCTCCTAGAAACGAAACCATCTTTATCTACGCCGGATCAACCAGTGCTGGCCTTTACCACATCCAGATTGCCAAGGCAGCTGGATGCACCGTCGTGACGACAGCCTCACCACATTCTTTCGACCTGGTCAAGAAGTACGGCGCGGATGCTGTGTACAACTACAAATCACCCACAGTGGCCGAAGAGATCGTTAAAGATTACCCTGACATGTCAAAGGCTGTCGATTGCTTCTCAGAAGGAAAATCCACGACAGTCTGCGCCGAGGTCATTAAGAAGAAGGGCGGCAAGGTCATAACCCTACTACCCAACGGCAAGACCAAGCTGTCAAATGTCACCTACGACCTAGTGATGGCGTATACCGCGCTTGGCCACCCTTTTCAGTGGCTGCCTCCGATTGGTCCCAAGTTTGAGGTTCAGCCGGCGGACCGAGAAGGTTTGGTTCGATTCTACTCTGCCCTGCCTCAAGTGACACACATTTTGAAGCCGATTCCCACTATTGAACAACGGGTTGGCTTTGATGGTATACTTGAGGGACTTGATAAACTTCGTGAGGGCAAGGTTTCAAGTGGTAAGCTGGTTGTTACACTTGAGGGCAAATAACGGAAACAGGCTCTACCTCAGAAGGACGAAGTTCGAGAAGATTGCTTGATTGGAGTAAGGAGTGTAATATGTAATAATTTGAATATTTGTAAAATTAATGCAACTTGTCATGTTTTTAATCTTACCTCTGTACCTTTGCCAAGTTGATGAGCTTCCCCAACGATGAAAAACGCCCAACAGCCGCAACAGGCAACGCCACAAGCCATCTTTCTGCCTTGGCGGACTCATTGCTGCCCATCTGCCCGCCTTTGTTGTGTATGCATATTTTACCGAGTTCTACCCATGTCCACTCTTTCCCTTCCTTGCAAGTCTCCCTTTCCACGTCTCACATTGCGACCTTGCGCCCTCGCTGTCACGATGGACGATGATGAGCCCATTCAACAGTGGGAACTGGAAGTGAAGGACATCGACGACAGATTCACGTGTCACCCTAGCCAGCAGAGGTGGTCTAGCGACGAGAGGTGGGAGCGCCTGCAGAAGCTGGGTAGAGGAGGCTACGGGGAGGTCTGGCTTCAGAAATGCACTACTGGCCCTCGAGTCGGAGATCTTCGAGCCGTTAAAGAAATTCCCAAAGACATTGGACGATCTTCAGAAGATGGACATGCCGAGATCCGTCATCAGGAGCTCTCGGCTCTCATCAAGTTCTCTCATCAACAAGTACGACCCGATGACCCTATTTCAGTGCATTTATTAAATATTATTTATAGTATCGCGACTACTTCGTTTCTTCTTTCGGATGGTTTCAAACGCCTAAAGCCCTATTTATTACTATGCAATATTTTCCTCATGGAGACTTGCAGTCTCATATTACCAAGGCACTGCCAAACCACGAAGCATGTACCATCACTCGGCAAATTCTCCAAGGCCTTTCCTTCATGCACCAGAACAAGTTTGCACATCGTGACTTGAAGCCTGCAGTAAGTTCCGGCTCCTTCATTCTTACCAATCACTTGTGAATACACTCCTATTCCCTACTCATAGCCTCTGATCTTTTTTTTTCTCCTTTTATATTTTCTGACGACTTTCACACCAGAATATCCTCGTGCAGGAACGGGGCCCAAACTGGTGGGTAAAGCTCTCCGACTTTGGCTGCAGCAAAGAAGCCACAACTCTTCAAACTACCGTCGGCACACCACCATACTGGGCACCTGAATTATGCCACATCTTCACTCATGCAGACGAGGATTCACATGATTGGGTCGAAAATCGGACGTACTCGTTTCAAGTCGACATTTGGTCCGCTGGTGTTATCGCCTTTCGTTTAGCCACGGGTGTGCTGCCATTTAGACACAATCTGCATTCCGAGCTGTATTGTTACGTCCGACGGGGCGGTTCACTTCCAAGTAGTCCTCTGTTGACTGATCAATCTCGGCCTTTCGTGGAGTGGTTGATGAGCAGATCTCCAGGCGACCGTCCTACTGCAACTCAGGCCTTAGCACACCGCTGGATCTCGCCGCCCTCTCCCGTCACACCTTTGACCTCAGATGTCCAGCCTAAGGAAAGTTCCAAGACCGGAGCCAGCCTCACAGCATACACTCAAGAGGCGTCCGGACGCTGGACAACAGTTGACCCGGTGTCTTCTAACCTTGAGCGAGTTCGTTCTGTCGAGGCTGAGGCGATATCCGGAGCGGCCGTTGATAGGTTGCCCGAAGGTGAAAGCAGTTTGACTAAACGGTCTAGCGGTGAATCGACCCCTCTCACGGGTGCAAGAGACCACCCCATCGATACGAGTCATTCCAGATTATCCTTTTCAAGGATCTTTCGCCACCCATTGGCTTTCATAACCAGCTCACGCCGACCAGATGCGGCATCCAACGCTTCGATTGTATCAGAGGACTCTGGCATGCAAGCTACCGAGGGCAACTTGAGAGGCTCAATAAGTTCGCAAGCGACTTTACCATCCTGCGTGGCCCGGCCTATCATCACAACTCGTCCAGAACCGACGATGACTCTGACTATAGAAACTGGGCAAGACTCTTTGCGAGCGCGTGACATCTTCCTCTCAGGGACCGTCACCAGCCTTGCTTTCTCGCCAGATGGCAAATGGTTCGTGTCGAGGCATCTGCCTGGAGATCCGGAACAAGCAATATCAGGACTTTCCATATGGCGGATTGACGAGCAAGGCGTTTGCCGAAAAACACATTCCCTCATGTGGGAATGTCGGAGGCAGTTGCCCATCAAGGTTTTGTTCTCATCCGATAGCCTGAGCCTAGTGGTATTCCTAGCACGCGAATCTTCAAGGTCAAGTCATGAGCAACCGATTGCCGTGTCTTGTATGCTTGATTTGCGAGGCTATTTCCAACCCGTATTAGGCCATTTCATCGCAAACAACAAATGTGTCAAGACGGATGCGATTGTGAAGAATGGGCGACGAATAATCCTGGTTTGGTACGATCCAAAGTCAAAGCAGCGTAGGATGACCATCTGGGATGTTGACTCAGATGGCTATTTTGAGATTTTCCAAGAACACGAGGAACTGAATGATACCTTTGTCTGGTCAGAGGATGGTGAACAATACTTGGGGGTTAGGGTGGACAAAACCAACGGGCACCACTTGTCCAAGTCTCAAACCCCTGGCGAGATGCTACTCCGTCAACCCTTACCGACAAAGTACAGGCTCAGAAGCAAGGCCGCATTTTCTCCGGACGGGCGATGGTGTGCAGTCGACACCTCTCAAGGCTTATTAGTCTTTGAGATAATGGCAGAGGGGGGTTGGAAGTTTCATGCTTCGCTGGATTGCCGTGGCATTGTGTCATCGCTCACGTTCTCGCCGGATTCTGGAACCCTCGTGGTAAGCTGGCGGAGCCACGTACTAAGTGTATGGCAGCTCAACAGCTCAGACAAGTTCAGAGTTACAGGCCAAGATAGACATGAGAGAGCTAGTTCTCTTTGCTTCTTACCAGATGGTCGGCTATTGGCAATAGGGGGCGATTCAGGGATTTCTCGCATAATGCAGTTCTAGTAATCATCTTGTTACATACACAATGACCCCGAGGAACTACCTATAGAGAGTGATAAAATGCTGGATCACGGCTGAACCGAGAGCTTGGTTGCCATACAACCTAGCTGCGAGATTAGGTATAAGAACAGTAAAGTCGCCCTCATGAATGAGGTTTGGTATTGATTGCACGGAACTGCTCGCAAGTGGTCATGTAGGCTGGCACATAGCAATCACAAAAATAAACTAGCAACAACGAGTCAAAAAAGGAATGTGTCTTCTCCGGTACAGGGAATCGAACCCTGGGCTCCGCGGTACTTATTCCCTCAGGTTATGAGAGCGCGAAATGTTAGCCACTACACCATACCGGATTGGGTTTCGGGGTCCTTGTTCACAAACATGTCAGCAGTGGCCTCACAGGCAACTCCCAGTTTGATGGGCCATGTCGGTTCAAGCATTATAGTCAGAGGCTCGGGTGTTGGCTAACGAGGGAGGATCAACAAGAGATAGCTTTTGGTACACGGTATAGATCCTTCGTCCGTGCTCCTCGGCTAGCGGATAGTTGCCTTGGCACTCATCCGTCTCCGGCCAAAGGAGTGGTGGTGGGCGACAGTAGTATCAGCTCGGTCAGCCTTGGGTCCCCCTTGAAAGGGTCTTTTGACCATATGATCTTTCTTACAGGGATCTCGATGTTAGTTAATAGATCCTGTCGTTCATGGTGGGTGGTTCCAATATCGCTTCAAAGTTTCGGGTGAGGGTCCCACTACTCTCCGCCCGACATCCGACACTGCTTCCGAGCCCCTGGATGAGAGGCAATAGCCATCGGGAACGCAAACCTCCGTTATTCCAAGGTTCATATGGTAGTCAGTTACCGACTGTTTTTTCTTCTTAGCCCCGAGTGGCCTTGGATTCTTGCAGGAACTGTCTCCCTTACAACAATAGCATCAACCATGCATATCCATCAACGTGCCCCACTAGATGTTGAGGCAACACTTGCTTCTCTGACATTATCCGACAAGATTTCTCTCCTTTCGGGTTCGTATACTTCTCATCTTGTTGGTGTTCCTTCATCAACTCACGCTTCATAGGCGCCGACTTCTGGCACACCGTGGCCATCCCATCTCACAACATCCCCTCGGTGAAATGCACTGATGGACCCAATGGCGCCCGAGGCGGTCGCTTCTTCAACCCCGTCCCCGGACTTTGCATTCCCTGCGGAACGGGCTTGGGTGCCACCTGGAATCCCGACCTGCTTTACGCCGCCGGTCAGCTTCTCTCGCGAGAGTGTGAGGCCAAGGGCGCCCATGTGTGGCTAGGTCCCACCGTTAACCTGGTCCGCGGTCCTCTCAACGGACGCGGCTTCGAGAGCTTCTCAGAAGATCCTTACCTGAGTGGCGTGCTGGCCACGGCCATCATTCGCGGAGTGCAGAGCCGAGGAACCCTCGCTGCTCTGAAACACTTTGTGGCCAATGATCAAGAGACTGACAAGATGTCGACCGATATTTGCATGTCTGAGAGAGCCTTGCGAGAGGTATATCTGAAGCCTTTCCAGATGGCTGTTAAAGATGGCAAGCCAAAGGTGGTAATGTCGTCCTATAACAAGGTAAATGGTACACACGTTTCAGAAAGTGAGAAGCTTCTAGACCAAATACTAAGGCAGGAATGGGGCTTTGATGGTCTCATTATGAGTGATTGGTAAGATGATGCTGCTCCCTAAGAGGGACTAATCAACTGGTTCACTACTAACGGCACTAGGTTCGGAACTTATGGATGCAGCCGTGCTTTGAACGCCGGCGTGGACATTGAGATGCCTGGTCCGTCGAGACACCGAGCTGATAAAGCCATCGTGGCTGTGACTTCGGGCAAAGTCTCGAAGAAGACGATTGACGAGAGAGTAAGGAAGGTACTCGAATTCGTCAACAACACGGCAGCTGCACGAGTCTCACCAAAGGAGACAGCCCGTGATTTGCCAGAGGATCGGGCCTTCAACCGACGTCTCGCCCAGGAGAGTATTGTCCTTCTTAAGAACTCGGAAAATATTCTTCCCCTTCAACCCCAAGACTTTCAAGATGTTGCCATTATTGGCCCGAACGCCAATCTTCCTGCTGCTTGTGGAGGCGGAAGTGCCAATTTACGACCATACTACACAAGTTCTGTCTTTCAAGGAATTCGGGATCAGTTACCATCCTCGGCACATCTTCATTTTGAGCCAGGAGTATTCGGCCATGTTCTACTTCCCTACTTCACAAGCGAACATGTTACCGACGAGTGTGGGCAGCCAGGGGTATCAGTCGCGTTCTACAATGAACCTGATTCGGTACCAGACAGAAAACCCTTCGATTGTCAGAATGTCCCAGATACCACCTACCAGCTCATGGACTACAACCATCCAGAGAAGAAAGATGTATTCTATATATCGATGCGGGCAGAATACAGACCAGATGTCGACGGACTGTACGAGTTCGGCCTGGCAAGTTATGGTGTTTCAAGGCTTTACATCAATGACCATCTCGTGATTGACAACGGGACAGAGCAATCTCATGGCGGCATGTTCTTCGGTCACGGCTCAACAGAGAAGCGTGGGACTTTTGAGATGTCGTCAGACCGCACCTATCGCTTGCGTGTGGAAGCGGGGAGCGCGTTGACGTCCAGGATGACCGGAGGAGCGGGTTCAATGCTGCCTTTACCAGGAGGTGCCTGCCGATTGGGTGGCTGTCTGAAGCTTGATCCAGTGGAGGGGATCAGTCGAGCTGTCTCCCTAGCCAAGCGATGCCAGCAGGTCTTTGTAGTTGTTGGCTTCAACTCGGATCTGGAGAAGGAGGGCATGGACAGAGATTCCATGGCACTTCCACCTCACGTCGACGACCTCGTGTCAGCCGTGCTAGAGGCTCAACCGAATGCCATTGTGGTAACTCAAGCTGGCAATCCAGTCTGTATGCCATGGCGTCACAAGGCCAAAACGATTCTTCACAGCTGGTATGGCGGCAATGAGGCCGGAAACGCTGTTGCCGACGTTATCTTTGGCAAAACGAATCCGAGCGGAAAGCTGCCCGTGACCTTTCCTGACCGACTCGAGGATGGCCCGACGTATCTGAGCTTCGGAAGCGACAACGGATGGATATACTATGCCGAGGATGTATTTGTTGGACATCGCTGGTTCGAGGCTCGTGGTATTGACGTTGCGTTTCCGTTTGGGTTAGGGTACCTTTCTACCTATACTGATGCAGTTCGCTAATCTGCTCCAGGCACGGCCTAAGCTACACTACATTTGAGATATCCAACATGAGAATACAAGACACTAACGTACTGGTTGACGTGAAGAACACCGGGAGTATGACAGGTGCTGAGGTGGTACGGCTATACATCACCTTCAACACAGCAAAGTCTGGCAGGAAGTCGAGATTCTTGCGGCCACTACGGACACTTGTGGGCTTCGGGAAGACTTTACTAGAGCCTTCGCAAAGCACAACCGTGGTTATGTCTCTGGACAAGTATAGCACGGCGGTCTGGGATATGAAGAGTGACAGCTGGTGTCGTGAAGCAGGCACATACACGATTTCTGTTGTGACCTCTAGTGGGTGTTTGGAAAGTGACATTGTTCAAGAGATGGATGACTACTGGAATGGACCATGAGGGAGAACAAACCTAGGAGAGATCTAATAGGAGTTTATTATATATGTCAGGGCTTCTCGTTGTGCCATCATACTATATTGGGTCTCTTTATTGTTGACGTGAGTCAAGTCTCTGAAATGGTCGCCTGGTGGACGGTGATTATTGACACCCAGTGCCCAACTACATAATTACCATGCAATATGACATATGTAGCATAAGGGAGATTCCTGGCCTTAAAAGTTAGGATATGAAGGTTTCACGTCTATCAGTAATCATGAATCCAGCCGCCAAGACTCAGGTCGGACATATCCCAAGTGGCAGAATAGGAATTAGGGTGAGAGAGAGTATCTATTTCATTGTCCACGACTAAGGTTGTCGACTTGATTACTCATTTGACTTCAAACAACTTCAGAGTCAAACCAAGATCCGGTTGTGTACCCCCCTGAAGCATATGATCTACAAGCCCATGGAACTCAACGCAGGCCTTGGACGGTCTACTCCTTATGGGTCGTAACTGCTGTGACAACTCCCTTCTCCGCTACATCGGTTGAATCTGTCGCCAAGTCTTCTGCTTTGTACTTTCCGAACTTTCGTAGGCTGACGTTCTCATTGAAGAGACGATCAACCTGCTCAAGCGACTTTCCCTTGCACTCAGGAACGCAGAAGTAAACAAACACGATGGCCAGGGCAAGAATTCCTGCAAAGACAAAGCCGAGCTTGGACCCGAGGCCTGCATACTGATCGTACAGCAGATAAGGGATGCTGAAGCTAACGGCAAAATTGGTGCAGACGTTGACGATGGAGGCGGTTCGTTGTGAGGCATCTCGAAGGCGCAGGGCTGGGATCTCGGTGGTGACGACGTAGTTGAGCGGTGCAAAGGCAAAGGTGAAACCGGAGCCGAACAGGGTGAGCATTGCTACGATGCCTGACTTGATGCCGAAGGAGGGATTGGCTACTGTTCCAAGGGCGCCCATGGTGACAATAGCCGAGAACATCCATCCTGCACTCGTGAATAGGAGGGGCCTACATAGTTAGCCGGGTTGAAGCCTTGGGATTAGGGGTATTCGGGGACTCACCGACGACCAAGCCGATCAACGAGATACAGACCGGTAAAGGCAGCGGTAAGATTGACAATCGAATTGACAATACTCATGGTAAACGGGTTGATGGTACCGATATCGCGGATAAATATGGTACCGTAGCTGGAAGCAAACGCCTGGCCTGTGGCTTGTTGGAAGAAGTTCATGGCCATTACAATACCGGTTCTCTTGAGATTCTTCCCCTGAAAGAGTTCAACATATCGTCCCTGCTCAGGTTCATGCTCCAGCGCGTATTGAAGAGCCGCAAACTGTTCGTCGATTTCGGCCTCGGTTTGTTTTCCCTCGCGCAGCTTCCCAAGAGCTACTCGTGCTTCTTCGGTTCGATCCTTGGTTAGGAGCCATCGAGGAGACTGTCGAGGTGAGCACAGTACATCTAAAGAGCCGTGTCGATAAGTGACTTACCTCTGGGATACAGAAGATCAAGATCATGACAATCACGGGGATGACGAAGAAGAGGCCAAGAGGGATTCGGAAAGACATGTTTCCAGACAAGGAGCTTGTGCCTCTGCAGACACAAGCGACAATAAGAGTGCCCGTCTAACAAGGTCAGAACACTGTGACGACGTGGTTTGGGGATAGGAAAGTCGTACCATCAAGCTGAACTGGTACGAACCAACGGCGAAGCCTCGGATCTCTTTGGGCATGATCTCAGACTGGTAGACGGGGACGACGGCAAGCTCCATGCCAATATAGATATCTATCATGTATTAGCAAGGCGCGAGCCAAGACGGATGATAGACAAAAGCCTACAGTTGAGGATTCTCGTCGCCATCATCTGATGCTTGCTAACTGAAGTAACGGCCATGATAGCGGGAACAAGCGCCCAGGCACTCATCACAAACATGCACCATCGCCGTCCCCAGCGCTCACTGACTAAACTACCGATGATGACACCAGCGCCGAAGCCGATATAGTTCAAGCTGTTGAAGAGCGATAGCCAGGACGGCGAGATCTTGTACGTGCCCGTCGCGTCGTCCCAGTCGCCAAACTGCCTCTGGAAAGCGTCCATGGCCTGGGTGTTGTTGTACGCGGCATTATCGAAGCCATAGTTGAAAGTCGATACGGCGATGACGCTGAAGGCGAGGGTCAGATGGCGATTAAAATGCTGGAGGATCCTGTTATTGGACCGCATGGTGTCGTCTGAGATGGAGCACAGAGAGGGACGGTTGACTCCTTGACTGTGCAGGGGGCCAAGGACTTGACGTGAAGAGGCGACGATGTTCTTATAATAACGAGCATCAGAGGAGCAACCTTGAAGGATCTGAGATGTCAGAGTCTGTAGATCGTTCGAGACTCTGCATCTCCTGCTTCCCTCCCCCGTCTCATCGTCCCAGAAAAGCTCGCTTCCCCATGGGCACAGACAAAGTTGGATAACTAGCTCCGGGGAAAGCGGAGATGAGTGGGGACGATTCGGATGTCGGGCGGAGGAGGTCGACCACCTGAGGGGGTTCCGAAATGCTGAACCTGAACCTGAACCTCCTCCGCCCGACTTCCTTCATCTGCTCCGATTGACTCCTTTGAACTATTGCATTGATCACTGTGGTATCGAGACCAATTGGCCTTTCTTTGTCATGGTGGATAGCTCCAGGCGAGACCGATCCCGAGCGCGGATTCGGAAGACATCCGAGATTTGTGCCCAGTGCCGAAACCGCAAAGTGAGTCAAGATTTTCCCACTAAATTTATCTTTTAGTTAAGCGTACTGTAACTAATGGCTGCAGGTCCGTTGCGATGGAGACCCCCAAGGGTGCTGCAACTGCAAAAGACTTCGTTTTGAGTGCTCTTTGGTGGCCTCACCCACCGATAGAGACAATCTTCCCGAGCTGCTCGAGAGACGGCGAGTTTGGAGGGCGTGCATACGTTGCCGAGATCGCAAGTTGAAGTGTTCTGGAGGATCACCAGCTTGCTCGAGATGTAGTCAGCGGGGCGTTGCATGCCAGTATCCCAGCTCAGCAACGGTTGTCAACGTAAACCAAGATGCTATCCAACCCACCTCTTTCAACTCGCACGCTTCAACATCGCTACAGTTGCAAATCCAGGAAAGCTCAACACTAGAATCTTCACACGCTACAGCCAATGCACAACCAGAGACCCCAACATTGTCACTGTGAGTTGTTACTCCGTCCATCATGCGACGCTTCTAACGCTTATCAAGGGAGTTGGGGATTGACAAACGGGTCGTCAAGCAACACATAGATGCCTTTTTCGAGTTCATCTATCCGATCCCTTGTTATGGATTCCTTCACCGAGCGAGCCTTCTCCAAGCCTGGTCCAGGGACCATCTCAGCCCACTGGTCCTGCGTGCCATCTGCGGTCTTACCTCTCGATTCATCCATCCGAATGACCCTAAACAAGCAGGCATCGCTCGTAAATGGATTCAAGATACCGAGTCTGCTCTCTTAACCCACCTTGCTGAACCAAGAGTGTCCGATGTTGAAGCCTGGCTGCTTGTCACGCTTGATCAGTACCTCTCACGGCAATTTAGCAAGATGCTTGTCTCCATGTCGCTAACTTCTCGGCTTGCTTATATCCTCCGACTTAACCACAAGAACGATCGGCTATCATTTCTCCTACAAGAAAGGCGAAGGAGGCTAATGTGGTCCATCTTCACGACGGACACTCTCTATTCTAGTGGCAAGACAGAGTTCACATCTTGTACTACCGAGACACTTCACATTCGGCTACCCTGCAACGAAAAGTCTTTCTCGATGGATACGCCTGTTTCAACAGGGCTACTGACCAGCGACGTTGATGCTTCCGGCGAGTCAAACATTGGTCTGCTAGGCTATTGCCTACGCGTGCTGGACATTCGCGACCGTTGTCAGAGGTAACAAGCCATCATCTATTCATATTCTTACTTTCTCAGATCTGACACATGCAGACTCACGCTGAAGATAAGTAATCATCGAAAACTCTCGGAAGACTCCCTCACGGCCGTCTACTCCATCGAGAATGAGCTTCTGCGTTTTAGCTCCTCCCTTCCTGAGCGATACAGATTCGATGCCAAGTCCTTCTCCTTGCGAGCCTTCTCTCCATCGAGAACTCCATATCTTATGCTACACGCTTGGTGGCATCAAACCCATTGCGACCTCTTCCGCTTCGCCATTCCCGGGTTCCGAGAAGGGCTCCCCATAGCCGAGATCTCACAATTATCGCCTGAGTTCGCAACTTCTTGTCGTGATAAATGCCTCTCGCACGCCTTGTCCGTATCACGAATACTTGAGACCCCCAGGTTGGTCGGCGGGGCAGACCTGATCAGTGACCCGTCCCTCGCCATGTGTGCTTTTCACTCGGCGAGGATAATCTCGAGACTAGGGCAGCACCCGATGGGCAACTTGCCGCAAGATGAGCTAGTTGCGAGGTTATCTTCGTGCGCCTCCGCTCTGGAAGAGCAAGCTGCGATTTATCCCACATCTGCCATCCTGAAGAAGGGCATCATGGATCTG
Organism: Fusarium sp. NRRL 66088; assembly: GCA_013186415.1. NCBI lineage: Eukaryota > Fungi > Ascomycota > Sordariomycetes > Hypocreales > Nectriaceae > Fusarium > Fusarium sp. NRRL 66088. The sequence goes on from JABCKD010000483.1 coordinate 44,908, forward strand.
GTCAGTGATGCTCAGAGAGATCGAGATGGACCATTTGCTTGTCCTTCTATCTGGGAAGAGGAAGAACGGGAGACGAATGTTCCAGGGAACCCTGATAGACAGGGCGGAGAAGATAGAAGACGAGAGATTTACTCAAAGCACAGCGTCAGTGAGGTGGTTCAGAGTCTGCATTTTGAGACTGGAGACGGTGATGAAGACAACGCAGACGCGGGAGTGACGAATGAATCAAACTCGGCATATCCAGAGAGTCGTTCCGATCTCATGAACACTCAGCCGACCGAGATTCAACAGCAAACGACTATGCCAGAACACCTTGATACTTCGATACACGATTTTGACGGCTGCCTGGGAGGCTCTCTGGGGTATAGCGAAGAGTTTTTGACTCTTGGAACCGATCCGCGACATGATTATGGACAGCCTGATCTATTCATGGACTCGTTCTGGCCTTTGATGGAGGGAGACTGGATGCCTGGACAGGTGTAAGAAACGATAGGCAATGCGTATTGAGTGTGTTTAACTGAGCGCTTCAGTCAAGTCACACGGAGGGCCACTCAGACTAGCAATGGTAGAAGCCATTCTTATTACTATGGGTCATGTTTTACTTTCGTGATCGTCCATCAGGATAGTACAAAGAAAAGCATGTCATACATGAACCCAACATCCCCTCTTCTCAAGACTGCACATCTCCATCCATCCCCTCTACTTCCTGTCGACCTGCACAACAGCAGCCTTGGCCGACGACTCCAATCTCTGACCATCCTTCTCAAAGCCAACAGCAGCATCAGCATTGGTATCGAGACCCATCTGCTTCATGGCATTCGTGCCAACCGCGGCGTCAGGACCGTCAAAGATCTCGGCAACCTCCTCCAGAGATCGACCCTTGGTCTCGGGGAAGAAGAAATAGATGAGAGTTAGGTGGATGGCGATGGCGACACACCAGACAATGTAGTATTTCCATGCAATGGCCTCCATAGCGACAGGGTTGGCAAAGGCATTGTAGATACCCGCCAAGTTACCGGTCAGTTGGTACAACATGGAGGCCTTGGCACGCAGCGAGTAGGGCGTGATCTCCATGATGTAGGTTGCACCGATGGGAGAGCAGGCGTGGTACCAGAGGGAAAAGACAAAGATCATGGCGAGAACCGCACCGGCGTAGCCAATGTGCTTGAAACCAGTCTCCTGGTTAAGAGCAGAGCAGATGGTCCAAATAACGTAGGAAGCACCCATACCACTCATACCAACGAGGAAGAGTCTTCGTCTACCAAACTTGTCGACAAGCATGGCAAAGAGAACAGCTGATAGGAAACCCCAGATTTGAAGACCTGCGTTGAGAAGCAGCTGAGTCTTGTGGTCGGTGATGTTGATCGAGTTGAGAACCTTGGCGAGATAGTAAGAGGTGAGGGCGTTGCCAGACCACTGCAGCATGGCGGGGATGTACAGGGCGAGGAAGAAACGGTGCCAGTTGCCACGGGTAGAGATCCATTCAGCCCAGCGAGACCTCTTCTGAACCTTTTCAACCTCAAGAGTAGCTGTGATCTCGGCCATCTCGAAGCGCGCAAGTCTGGAGTTGGGGTCGCCGTAACCGTGCCACTTGACCAAGATGTCCATGGCCTCCTTGTAACGACCCTTGTAGATCAACCATCGGGGAGACTCGGGGGCAAAGAGTGCCAGAGATGCTTGGGCAACGGAGAAAGTGGCTTGAAGAAGGCTGGGGAGACGCCAGGCCCAAGATCCCTCAATCTGAAAGGTGCCGTAGGTAACCCAAGCAGCGATCAAAGCACCAAGAGGCCAAGAGCACATCATGAAGGAGACAACCTGTCCACGATGGGTTGGGTACGTAACCTCAGAGAGCAAGGGCGGAGCAGCGGTGGAAACAATACCCAGGCCAAAGCCAATGATGAAGCGCGAAGCAACAAACATGCCATAGTTGCGGCTCCAGGTCTGAATGATGGATCCGACAATAATGAGAATGGAACCTCCAAAGATGGGCTTCCTTCGACCAAGCCAATCGCAAAGCTGAGACGAGACGAGGATCGAGATGAGGACGCCACCGTTGGGACCAAAGGTCATGGCTCCAAGACGGGTTCCCTTGGGTTCACCGAAGAACTCTTGCCATTGAGGCAGAGACTGCATACCGTTGAGCATACCTGAATTGTGAATTAGTATTAAAATTCTATAATGGACATTGGCCTTGTAAGACAAAGACCAGGGAGGGTTACATACTCGCATCGAAACCTGTCGCCGTCTGGGTCAAGAGACCACTGAGGAGAAGCAAGTTCAGCTTCCACAAGGTCCAGTCAGAATACCACGGCTTGCGATCGCGTGGAATGACATCAGCAAGGACGAGGCCCTGAAAGTCATCGGCGTCAACACCAGGAAGGTGAGATTCTTCGTTTGGAGACTTTGCCATTGTCAAAGAATGTTTTCCGTATGACAATTGCTAAGTTGACTCTTTGCCTTGGCTTGTCGTGCCAGTTGATGAAAGTGGTGATGATCCAGATCCACAACACAAGGTGCATCAAACCGTGTCTTTAAATCTACGAGGTTCTGGGGTTGAAGCTGGAGAAGGGGCTTGTTTATTCGGTCACCGCCTGCCGGCACATGGACCGACGCCCATCCCCATGGGCACACGAAAGAGGAGAACCTTGTTTTGGACCCGGACGAACTGCCTTCAGAGTAACAAGGTATCATTGGTGCGCGTCCAGGGCTCGGGATTCCCTTAACCCGATGCCCGATGCGTCCTGACTCGAAGTTGTATCCTTACCCCGGATCTACCCCAGATTCACTCCCACACCAACAGCGAAAAACTCATGCGAAAACCCAGTTAAACTGGTTCCTCCGGTAGCCGACGTCGGGGAAGACGGAGCCGGGCGGCAAAGCACTCCAACTTACCCCGTGAAGATCATCATGCCACCACTTGAAGGATCCCCGCACCTTGTGACCATCGGCATAACCGTCGGGCATGAGTTACCCCGGGCACCCGGTTTCCACCAGACAAGAAGAAGAAGAAATGATTGCTCTCCTCATGCAACCTGGACTAACCAACAATCACTTCCTGTCAAGCGAGATTATCATCATGGCACCTCATGCAGACCGAGCTTCTGGCGATGTCGAGGTTGACACGCCTAGAAACGGCGTCAAATCTCAGATGGCCGATTCTGAGCCTTCGCGCTTGGAGTCGACTCTGCCTTTGAGAAGTCAGCTGTCTGAGCTATACGAGGACAACATCGCGGCAAAGATTATCAAGACGGCGGTGAATGGCCTTGTCAATAACGTGTGTACCTACCAACCAACCAAATTGACATGTCGTTTCACATACTGACCAGCATCAGAACCCCCCAGTAGCCTACCCTGAGTACGTTCTCCAGAGTGGCCCAGAAGCAGGCGAATACCACCTTCGGGAAGCCTCATTCTGGACATGCGGCTTCTTCCCAGGCAGCATCTACTCTCTAGTAGAACGCCTCGTCAAGTACCCACAGACCGTGCCTGGTCAGCAAAAGCAACAACTTCTTCAGAAGCTGCTCACGCTCGGCGATGCGTGGGCAGAGCCTATTCACGCCATGGCTCGTCGAACCGATACTCATGACATGTCTTTCATGATCCAGCCATCTATGCGTGTTCGATGGGAAGTCTTGCATGATCAGCGCGCATTGGACGCGATTCTTACGGCGGCGAGGTCGCTTTACACTCGAAACAACAAGACTGTTAATGCTATGCGCTCTTGGGATGTTCTAGATCAAAAGGGTGTGGACATTTCCAGCGCAACAGAGGATTTCCTCGTCATCATCGATTCAATGTGTAACTTGGATCTCCTCTTCTACGCAGCGGCGCAAACTGGAGAGACACACCTAGCAGATGCTGCAACAGCCCACGCCAAGACGCTCATTCGCTCACATCTCCGCCCAGAGAAGGATCCTCGTGGAAACAAGAAACTTTTTAGTCACTTTCACGTCATCAACTTTGATCCCCGGTCAGGAGATATCAAGGACCGTCGTACGGGACAAGGATACGAAGCGAATTCCACGTGGGCTCGTGGCCAGGCTTGGGGTATCATGGGATATGCTCAGACATACCTTTGGACGACGGATATTGAGTTTTTGGAGACTTCGATTGCCATGGCTGAGTACTTCATCATGCGTCTGGAGATGTCACCGTCGGTCGTGGAGCTTTCGGTTCCTGGAGAGAATCGCAAGAGAGGTCGCTATGTCCCTCTCTGGGACTTTGATGCGCCTATCCTTGATGAGAGCAATCCTCTTCGTGACTCGTCTGCGGGTGTCATTGCTGCAAACGGCATGCTCATCCTCTCTCAGGCGTTAGCAGGTCTTCGCCGCTTCGAGGAGAGCAAACGATTCCAAGACATGGCCATCACCATCATCAAAGACACCCTCGACTTTTCACTATCCCAGCAAAAGACGAAAACAGTTTACGCCGATGGAGCTGTTTCAACTGAAGAAGTCGAAGCGGGAAGTCGCTTCGACGCCATTCTTCGAAACGCGACGGCTAATTACAACGCCAAAGATCACAAGCGTTACTGGGACCATGGACTTGTATATGGGGATTATTATCTAATTGAGTTTGGAAACAGGTTATTGAGGATGGGTTTGCTTTAGAGGTAGATCTCATTTGCGTATATGTGTTTGAGAGTTGTGTTTTTTGCTTCGCGGCTGACACTCCTTTGGATTGGGTTGGTGTGTGTATACAAGGTCAATAGATGAGATTTCAAGTTGTTGTTTCTTAGTTCAGTGAATCATGAAACTATCAGATTGTAAATGCGCGTCTTATGTAGCTAATTGAGAAATCTAGTCCAAGGATGCTGCATTTCTGGTCTCATCGTAACCCTCCTCATCGAGATGGTAGATATCATAGTCTCTTCGAGCGGCGTTAACCTCGCTGCCTTACCCCGAGCATAATCTTAAACAGAACCCCATACACCATGGAATCCATATCCCATGACGACCGGCATACGAGCTCGTCCAATCTCCTCCATAGTCGTCGCATTGATAACCACCAAAGAACTGGCTCTCTTTGTAGTATCCATCGCCACTGTGAGAAGGACACCATCGTCCTCACACTCGCCTCCAGGAGTAGGTACAAAGATTGGCTCAGAGGGGAGATGCTTGGCAGATGGGGTCCAAGTCTTGACTTCCTTGGTCTGAGTGTCGATCTTGATGATGGAGTCGCTGAAATAGCCCTTTTGGTTAACGTGGACACCGTAGGTATATCTGTAAGCGCGTGCGTAGAACTTTTCGTTGATTCGGGGAAGCTCAATGTTTGCCTCGGCGTAGGGTAGAGTGAAGTCAACCTCGGCAGTGTGCACGATGAGGGATCCGTTGGAGGCACGGGCATTTCCACCAAGGAATGGGAGTCGATATCGAGTAAAGGTACCAGCAATGTCGTTCTTGGATGAGCCGTGGGAAGTGCCAATGTTGGCCCTCAAGTTGGTCACCTCGGCTGCACTCAAGAAACTCGCATCCGGCTTTGTCGGCAGATCGACGTAGATGTCCCCATTATCACTTTCGAACGAGTTGATCTGGTGAAAGGCAAAGAATGCATCTTCAGACTCGTACTTGGCAACAACACCACCATTGACACGATCAATGACATAGAAAAGTGACTTTCGCTCAGGGTCCCAAGGACCTATGCTTTCCATGACTGTTCTTCCGGGCCTGACGAGATCAGCCTGCCAAACGATGAGGATTAGATGGTTCTCTGTGCCGAAGAGGGAATGGAGATAGGCGGCTGGCGCGTCAGTAATGTTGGCGAGGATCTTGGCTTCACCACTTGGAGGTTGGATGCCAAAGACGCGATAGGTGGGGGTCTTGAGGGACATGTCGAGGAGATAGTTGTAGATAGATCCGTCCGTTCCAAAGAATGGGTGAGCAGCGGTTCGTCCATCGTTGCTCAACAATGGGTTTGCGGCTCGGTAGGTGAAGAGTTCAATAGGCTCAAGGGTGACGGGGTCAATCTGTTGAAGGGAATTGGCATCTGTAGTGACGACCAGGGTATCAAAAGGCGATCCAACGCTGCTTGTGTTGCGATCAAGTCCAGCAAAGTTTGGGATGAAGGCTACCCCGACGTTATTGTTATCCTTGTCACCGTGGGTATTGTTTCCATCTCTGAAGGTAGTCTCCATGGCGCCGTAGATAATCTTGCAAGGATCCGTTCCAAACGATCCCGATGGATAAAGACCCGTCTCTCGGACAAAGTGAATCAACTCGTCGGTAGAGTTACGGCTTCTGTAGGTGACGGCACCATTGGCAATCTCAAACTTGTGGTTACGACTGAAGCCGTCGAACCAGTGTTCAGCTGTAAAGTTGCCAACGTCCCAGGTACCTGCACCGCCACGATACAAAGATCCAGTTAGCCACGATGGAAAAGTCCCCTCTATTTCGAGGGGTTGGCGTCGGGAGGAGGACCGATTGCGGCGGGCAACTCGGAGGCTTTGACAGCTTTGAAGCTATTCAAGGCGAGTGGGAGGAGAGGCCAAAAGCGTTGCATGATGGTTTGAAGGTTCTTAAGTTAGTGTAGGAAAAAAGCCAGTTGGTGTATGAGTTTGGAGTGTCTGTTCTTAGAATCTTTTCACTTGAGATGCGTTGACTCCGAATTATATAGTCTTCAACGCCAAGATAATGTCCCTTTCATCCCAGTGTAAGTATATTGCAGTGCTTCTCATGATGCATCTAATTGTGTATCCTCCGTTGTCAACCCACAACTATCAGATGCGAGTGCGAGTGCGATTGTCATTTCAGCCAATTACCATCTTTGAAAGTCTGTGACGTAGTCCCGGCACCCGTCGGATCTCCGTTTGAACGAATCAAACATGGTCTTTTTAGTGCTGACCAGATATTGCCGGCTCCGTGCTGGGAGATCGACAGGTGGCTCAGCTCTTGGTCGTCCCGTCAGCATCTTTTCGAGTGTCAATTAATAATGAGACACAGCCCTGTGGGCGCGGACTGGAGATCTCGGGACCCGATCGTAGATTGCGGGAAGGATGAGGGCATCATATTGGTTCGTTGATATGTCCCGCCGGACTTGGTTTATTGGATTAATATACAACACTCGCATTCGCATCACAGCATAGCCTTCAGCTTGTATCATTTCGATCGAATCGAGGATACATCGGTCTCTAGTCATGACGTTCTTTATGTTGAGGCCGCTGTATCTATACAATATGACCATTGCGTACGCGTCATCCCCCTCACTCCAGAGATACAGTGATGCAATCCAGGCATACTTCTTCACTTTCACCATGAACAAAACAATGACAAACCACCATCACGAGAAATCCGGCGGAGCCAACTCTATTGTCCGAGCTGTACAGATTGGCGTAATCACCGACGTATGTCTTACAACCCTCAAGTTAGCCGGAGGGTGGGTATTCAAATCCAGTTCTCTCTCTGCAGACGGCTGGCACAGCGCTGGTGACATGGTCACTGACATTGTTGCACTCGTTGTTGTGCGTGCGTGTCAACATCTACGCACAAACAGAAAAGACACCTCGGTAGCTCGACTGTTGGAGGAGACATCGTCTCTCATTTCTTCGGGTGCCCTTGTTGCGTTGGGTCTACAGATGGCATGGGAAAACATGACCGCTCTTCAGCTTCAGTTCTTCACTACATCACCTAACCTTGACACTCTTCTTGATGTGGCCTCGGAGCATTCGGTCAACCCCTCCGGCAAAAATGTCCACGCGGTGTGGATAGCCTTTGTCACTGTCATTGTAAAAGAGTGGCTGCATTATAGGAGTAAGTACCTAGTGTGCAAAAGGATAGCTGTGCGCTGACGATGACAAAGCACTCAAGGTCGCAAAGGATGAGTCCTCAAGTTTGTTGGCATCAACAGCTATGCACCACCGACTAGATGGGCTCATGAGCTTCGTCACAATTGTAACTGTTCTTCTTAGTGCCACAGGCATTGGGGCGATGTGGATGGACTCGCTCGGCGGACTTTGTATTTCCCTTCTTCTTACTCTGGGGGCGCTTCGTAACCTCGGTTCTGCATATGGTGGGCTAGTCAGGTGAAGCCATGGCTAGGTGCTGTTGCGTTTAGGACCCAAAGATGGAATTTTACTGCCTTGAATAGATTTTGTAAGTGTAGAACATAATAACCACTACGCCATACGGCAAAAATATAAAGTACCTTACATTAGGTACCGAGGCAATTTAGTCTTTTATGCTACTTCACAGTAAGGTATGTACTGGCTCTTGTTTAAGATCCGTGTAATCGCATCCATGCAGTCCAGATCTCACACGAGAGGACGTCTCCCTCGGGACCCGGACCCCAGTATGTGCTGAGGTAGAAGAAGCAACAAGGGACTTGCGTAGTCCACGTGCTTACGATGATATAAATTACACATGGTATTTTCATCTGCTACCATTGTAGGATCTTCTTGGGTATGGGTAATACCCTACACCGTAGTTTTGAAAATGTCAGCTTGGAGGACTCCACCCCCTCGGGGTTACTCTTATTCACCATCTGGTGTACAAAGTGTTCTTGCCATCAATAAGGCCTTGCTATATGACCACCTGGGGCCAATGGAGAGATAGAGTGCCATATCGATCCCATTTACTGAAAAGGAAGGTATCAACGCAAGAGGAGAATGAGTGCGGCCTTGTCACCCCACAAGGTCACTAGTATGCTAACTTTCTTTGCATTACAAGATGCTTACCGATCATCTCTACGGTACTTCTATCTTCAACCTTACTTAAAGCTCACCACGTTATGTGTTGACCCTTGAGACTTCCCTTGATCTGAACGATACTTTGACGGTGTGGCTCCCTTGGCCCCATCCTTGAGGACATTAATACAAGCACAACCCTTGATTTGACTACCCAAATGGCCGAGATCGGTAGGCCTGTTTGGGACTTTGGGTCTGGGGTGGCATATGGGCAACCAATCGCATCTCACATTAGACGAATGATACCTTGATTAGGGCCCAACCAAGTTGCTGGGTCACCTATGGGAATGCTTGGCCAACAAGCAATTGGGATAGAACAAAATGCATTTTCCAGCACTATTGTCTTCAATGACAAGGCCAGAGTGTTAGCATTGGGATATGATCTTATGATGTATTGGAAATGTGTTCTTTGTTATAGTTGAAGCCCAGGATTAATGAGCTAGAATACCATCTTCAATGACTAGTCCACAAGAGACCGTAGGCTACAACAGCAAAATATACAGCTATTAGTACATGCCGACCTTCCAGCACTGTTCAGTGTCGCCAGTATCATAGTGATAACCTGAATTACTAGACTAGCCCTATAGCTCACTCTGAGGCGCCTCGACATTGATTCCACATCCAATTGCAGATTGTGTGGAGGCTAGGCCAATTCAAGAACCAGGGTCGTCTTTAGTCCCAGCCCTGTGATTAACAAGGCACTGAACAAGAACGTCACAGTCCAGTGATGAGTGGTCTCAGAATATTAAAAAGGGTCAGTGCCCGCATGCGTTGGATCACGAGTGGAGAGAGCGACTGCCGGCCGATGGTCCGTGGGCGCCCTTGTATTAGTTGGTTCATGCTCTTTCGGCCAAAGTTGCCAAGTTTCTGGCTTCCTTTCACCGCGTGGTTGGAGATGTAGTGAACGAACTGGCTCTGATAATGGCCTGGACACAAATTTCTCCGACTCGTAGCCTTATCTCAGGGCTCACCGAGTTAAAGAGTGGAGAGAATGCTACAATGCAATGTACACCGCCAAGGTTGTCATCATCATGCTGTGGAATCATTGGGCGGATGATGGCAAACAGGCACAGAGCATGAGATTTAATCTCTGGAGACATGTCTGGCTTATTTTCAAGGACATCAACTCAAGGATAAATAGCATTGGGGTTGCCGCCACTATTGAGCTCAGCATTCCAGCCTCAACCACACACTTCTCAGCATCAACAAGTAAATCCCTTTAGAACCTCCCACAGACTTCTTTCAAACCTTCAAAATGCGATTCGAATCTATCCTTCTTCCTCTTGCCACTGTTGCTACCGGCGTCGACGCCCTCGGAATTAACTGCCGTGGCTCGGCCAACTGTGTGCTGTACGGTGCCAACGTGTCTAAGGATATGGTCAAGTAAACCCTCTACAATCACAGGTTCACTTTTTCCTATGCCTAACAACCATCAGCCTCCTTAACGGCGTCGACCCAAACCGCTGGTACAACAACGGCCAGCAGATTGCTTGTGTCACCAGGCAAAACGATGCCGGTGCCATCTGCGCATTCTTCCAGAACACTGGTGGCTGGCAGGGACAGAAGGCCAAGGAGCTCGCTCACTACATTACCGAGCACGGATGCCTTGCCTGCGGTAGCGTTCCCACTGGCTTTCCCGGTAGCAACGACGTTGCTCAGGGAGAGTTGACCTTCAACTACGTCTCTAACCCATGCACGGGATTCTCGGAGGGCTCCAGACGATGCTAATTGCGCTTTGTGCGCTGGAGGTCTTGGAGGATGTTAATTTCTAAGCGAGACGAGTCCAGAGAACTGCCAGAAGAGCCTTGTTGACGATCACGAGCGTTTTTCACTTGAAACAGGCCTTACTCAAATCGCTGATTTTTCTTGTACATATCTAAAACATTCAAATTTCATCCATGAGAGGACAAATACCTTGCTACCTAGCTGAGACTTATTCCATCCATGGATCTTCAACCGAGTCGCACAGCTTGCTGATTCTTGAATCAATAAGCATACTTCTTAATTCAACGATCATTCACATCGTGTATAAAGCTAATATCCTTGAATTCCATGATATTCTTATTGCTTGTTTCTCTACCAACTAGTTCTTAAACCTCTTATCGTCAAGGACCCGATAGCCACTCGTCATTCCACTCACTGGTGCAGGAGTGGTGATGACACCGACAACGGTAGCTCAATCCCTAACTCCCCATATTTATCTTGCTCCTTTTGGTACTCTAGAAATAACGTCTCTCCCGCATCAATCATAGCCTTGATGCGGTTGTTGTACGACAGGTTCATGGATGGTTGGACCTTGGAGAGCCACTTCCACTTGTCTTGGAGTAATGCTAGCACGTTGAGAAAAAAAGGCCAAATTTTCTAGACTTGGATGTCAGCGATCGGCATCTACACGTTTTAATATGGCGGTGTAGAACTCACATCTTTGAAATCATGAACCGTGGTCACTGCGTTGGACGTGTCGTCGTCATTCTCGATTGGCAAGCCAGGGATGGAGACGGGTTCAATGAGGTTGCTGTTATCGGTGAACCGGCCTTTGTTAAGAAGCGAGGTAACATTGACGTAAATTTCGTTGGAAAGATGAGTGATGCTTTGGTTGTATGCAGTTAAAAAGGCCGAGAAGGCCCTCCGAGTAGTCTGGCTAGCCTTTTCACGCAATGGTGTGTATACTCGTTGTAGTATCTTCGCGATGACCATGAAGATGTGCGTAACCTTGGCGCCGGAGCGGTAGCAATCTCCAAGGTTGATGGTAGGATCATGGGTTAACCCCTGGCTGTCTAGCCATTGGAGCTTGTCTGTGTAAGACCGGGAGGCGTAATCGTCTGGTACAGGGTCAGAGGGATATGATTTCTTTTCGGGGGTGACTGGAGTCGATATATTATCAGACATGTTGACTGATAGGGTTCAAACATTTGATGGCATTGCTTAGTTGAGGGAGGTCGGGAAAAGGCTCATATTTATTTCGATCCTCTCGGGCGTGTGTGTCGTGTGGTTCCGTGAAAGTCTAGATCCCCAAGCACTGGCCAATCGGATCTCAGAGGCAAAGCTGAACCCTTGTGTCTGACCAGTTAAATTGAACTTCTCTACGTGGCCCTTGGTCTAGACTAAGAATCAAGATGCATGACAATCGATAATTTCACATAGCTCCGCCTCTAGTTCGTGGTCGGCTGAGTTTAACCTGGGGTTTCTATCTGGTCTGTGACCCAGAACGTAGAAGAGATCAGACCAGCATCGTAATAAAATGGGGATTTCTCTTATGCACTGCTCTGACCCATGTGGAAGGCCGCCACCAAGTCTAGCTTTTAGGGTCAGAACCGGCCAATTTACTTTGCTAGCATGATATAAGCTCTTCCATAAGCTGTTATGTAGGTCGATGAGCGTCAGTGAATGGCTGATGGTCTGTGATTGGGGAAGCTGACATGGAGTTGAGATTCGTGCTAGCAGCCGACTCATAGGCTTGCTACCACCCCCCTTCTGTCACATACGACCATACCCACCGGAGAACTCGGGATCCCGTCCGCTCTCCCATAGATAAGCCGGTGAGGGGCGGATTAGTAGTTGGGTCGGTGACGACCAGCGAATCCCCGCTGTTGTATGT
>JABCKD010000484.1:0-17050 GCA_013186415.1 Fusarium sp. NRRL 66088
CTAGCAAATCATTGCAATCAATCATGGAGGTAAATGGCTAGAATGATAAGGGAGGCTCAGAACACCTACCTGCCTGTGCGAACGGGATCAGTACAGGAGTTCCCCAATGGGCAAAATAATCCTTTTCGCATACAAATTCCCACTGCTTGGACCCTGTATTAGGATGAAGCAGTCGTTTGGTTTAGCACGAAGGTACCGCCAGACTAAACGTCACCAAGACCCCTACGCCGTAGATATCTGGGTTAGCTACGTATTAGGCCAGAGCCTAAATCAGGCCTATGTCACAAGGGAAATTAATAACAATCAGCAGGTTGAGAGCGGTCTGTAATACATTTGCCATAGTCGCAGCTTGGCTCCAAGATATCTTGACTTTGAGAACGGGCGCCATCCAACGCATCAGAGGAGTACTGTCCGTCTCATTCTTCTTCTCCCCTGTTTCCACAAAGCTGCTACACCGTTGATGCCGTTACAGTAACATGTGTTGATACGGCAACATTGTTCCCTGGTTGGAAGGAGTCTGATAAATTCGCCGGCGCGTAAGCACATGTAGCCCAATGCCCGCTCTTGCGGGTAGAACTACTCGGTATTGCCGATGGACTACGACAAGTCGTCGCACCTTGTATTCCACTGGGCGTTAGAGTTGTCATATATCCAGCATCTTCGCTTTCTCGTGGATCTGTTGGGATAGCCGCCGAGGAAAAGAGGGACTTCAGTCTCTGCTTCATCCAACCCCAGATCACCGGAATACTAGAGGTGACAATAGCCACAAATGACTCACGTACCGCCCAGGATGCCGCTTGCTGTGGGCCTTTTGTAGGATTCTGGGTTGATGTCAGTACTCACTCGAGTGCCGTTAGGATGTATCAGCGAACCTTGATAATCAGGACGCATCGGAGGATTCCAGCAGCCATGACGAAAACTCCACCAGAGAAGAGGAGCACGAGCATTGCTCGTTTAATCCTCGTGACCTGTGCTTTCCGCAGAGCCGGGATTGGAAGGATTAAGAGGTAGACGTCGGTGATGACGTTCAAAGTGAGCACAAGAAAGACTAGTAACTTTGAAATTGCTGGTTGGCAAAAGTCTACAAACCAAGGCATTAGTGGAAAAGAGGACTAGGCCGAAAACGAGGCATAGGGCGATAGTGGATTCTTAAGATAGCATAATAGGATAGTCCTCTGAGTGAGTTTCAAATCAAAAGAATTTTCGAATACGAAATCGAAGTCGATACTCACTTCCTGGATCGGGGTATATCTGCCAGAGTCGATAGAGCGGCTGGCAGCCGAGGAGAATGACACCCAAGACGACTAAGTAGGTAGCAGCTATGAAAATAAAACCCCAACGTATTCGTCTTCTGTATTCCGGCAGGCCATTCTGGAAGAGAAGTTTATTAGACAAGAAGCGGGCTGTGAGCTATTATCAGTGCGTAACCTACTGTTAGCCGGTTGTAAAAGGCACACATGGAACTCTTGATCAGCCAAAGAACTGTTGCGTAGACAGCCCAGCCGGCCACTTGAATCTTCGACCCTTTAACTCTTCACGTTCCAACACGTTAGCGCCAAGATATTCGAGGCTCGCAGGACCTCAATAGAACAACGCTTGCCTCCATTCATACTCCTCACTCGTACTTGGCAGCGAAACGCGCTCGTCATCAGTCATTGCGTTGTTGGCGAGGCCATGAAATCGATGCTTGACCGTATAGGCAAGGACTATCTCCGCTACATAGGGTATAGTGACGAAAAGCATGAGGTAGTCGTCGAGCGCCAGTTTTCGTATGCCCGCTAGCTGGGTGCGGCAGTATGTTCGAACTCCGATGATCAAGGTCCCGAGGCCAAGAAGAGTGAATACTTCGACAGCGTACACGTTTGTTGCAGACATTTTCCCATGTACCATACATAAAGCGACGGGCCAATACAGAGCCAATTGAATAGAAGAAGGAATTGATGAGAAGTGCAGCCACGCGAGCCTATAGCAGTACGAGAGGTCTTTAAATAAAATAAATAAAAATAAAATAAAAATAAAAGAGGAAGGGGGGGTTGGTTCCGTTGTGATTACTGGTAGTTAGTTTGATATGCATCACATTTTCCCACAGCAAAACACGACCGTATTATAGCGTTGACTTATCTTTATTCTTGCCATTGAAGCTCCCGAAAATAGCCAAAAATCCAAGCGTACGATCTACAGCCAAAATCAACCCATTCAGCATTACGACCCTCTTTATAATAACGTGCTGGTCGATTCACACGACGCAATATTGTATTCAGATCACTTAAGGTGATGGAATTTAAATAGAAAACTGTTGTGAACAATGCGCCAAAACTCATGCTCAGTCCCTCTAGAATAAGTTGCATAAAAGACATGGTCAACCAACGAGGTACTACGTGGAGGCGGTGCGCAGGACGTTGGTAAAGTTAGACAATTCACCTTGTTAAACGCCGATCAAAACTCCATACACGGTTGCCTCACAACGGACAACCAGAAGCAAGGCTAAGCCGAAGGTCAGAGTGCTATTTAGAGTAGACAACTGTGATCCAAAGAGTGAGCGTTCAAAATTGAACTACCAGTAGGTCTCACCCTAAACATCATCCTTACAGCCTGGCACTATCGACCGACTAATACAGGTGGAGTGGTCTTCCGACTAATCAAATTAGTAAAACAACCGATGATTCATGGGCTATCAACGAAAGCGCTCCGGATCAAGTTAAGCAATTCAACGAAAGGAACATGTCGGCTGTTAATCTTCAACAGCAGCAAACAGCTGCTACTCCATCTTCGCTCAATTCTGCCGCGAGGGACATACTTTAGTCACATTTTAGGCATTACTGAGTCCTTATTAGGTCATCTATCAGCGTTTCCTGCCCGTATCTGGCTGAAAAATGCCTAAAAGAGCGTTAAAGAGGATGAAGGCCTAGGGAGCCTCCGTGGTAGTGGGCAATTTTGGGCCTGCAACGACTCTCGAACGCAATCCATAAGCATTTATTGGAAAGATCATTTGTAGACGCAATCAATAGCGGCTTGGAGTATCGTTATGGATTTGACATGTGCGTAGAGCCAAAACGTGTCAAAAAAAAAAAAGACCAACCCTATTACGTCACGTCAAAGACATCATCTTTCCTGAAATTTTTTCTAAGCTTAGGTCAAAATCAGCTTCAGGGGTTGTCTGGCATGATTTTTAGGAAAAAGAGCTTGGGGGAAAAAGTGTTAAAAGGTTCCTCGGGCCTTGAGCTGTACCAGAGCCACTAAAGCTTCGATTGCAGCACAAACATGAAACTTGACTTCAGCATTACCGACTGGTATGCGTTTGGATTAGCGATTATACTCAGCCTACTGGCTCTGAGACGTGCCATCGCGACAGTGTTCCGCTTCATATGCCCTCTTGCCTTTCAAATATGGAATTTTCAAGCTTTCTATCGCATTAGAAAGAGAGTCTCTCAGTGGTCAGTGAAGCACCTGGTATATAGGAGCTTTTTCCGTCATGGGAGCAGCCTGGATACATTTACCAGAGCCCACACCATTCTTTTCCTCTCGTATCTCGTATCGAACCTTGGCTGTGTTCTCATAAACACATTAGACACCGCAGAAGCGTTCTCTCGAGCAGGTGTATTAGCAGTAATCAATGCCGTGTTGCTTTACGTCGGCCCATGTCTCGATTTTGTCTCTACGGTCTTGCATTTACGCCTTCGGATTCAAAAACAGATTCATGCGACCGCTGGCTACATTGTTGCAGTACTATGTACCATCCATGCAGCTGGAATCCTTTCAAGATATGGATGGTCTGCAATGGATGAGACGCATAATCTTCTTGCGGCTCTGGTAGTGGTCTTCCCAAGAACATGGAAATATGGGATGCTAACATCAGCCAGGCTCTTCTTGGTGTTTATCTTATGCTGATACCTATGAAGGCTTTGCCTGCAGTATTTCCTTATGAGTTCTTGCTTTTCACGCATCACTCTATGTCAGTCATGATTGGCTATGCCATATGGCGTCACATACCAGCAGACAACCACCGAATTCGAGTATTCCTCTATGGTATTGCTGGCATCTTTCTCTCCTCCCTCACACTTCAGACTCTAGTGACTCTGTATAGAAACCATTTCTGGTTTCAATCGGTTTCCCTTAGCAAGAACGGGAGCTTTGATTACATCCAGGTCAAACTGACGCTTCGCAAGCCGGTCAAGGTCGAGCCCGGGCAGTACATCAACTTATGGATTCCTCTTGGTCCTATATCAAGCATCCAAAGCCATCCATTCACGGTTGCTAATTGGTCACCGGACGCTCAAAAAGAGCTCAAGTTATTTGTAGAGGTCAATAACGGCTTGACGAAGACGTTGCGGGGTAGAGTGGAGCTTGGGTTGACGTCAAATATTGGCATTTTCACGGGACCATATGGAAGCAGAATCACTGTTGAAAATTACGAGACGATCATATTAATAGCGACAGGTTTAGGTGTTGTGGCTCTCACACCTTACCTGCAGTGGCTAGTGCACGCAGCCCGTATGCGTGAAGTCCGTATTGCACCTGTACATCTAGTCTGGCAGATTCCATCCTGGAGTAGGTTTTTCTCTTTCTCTCTCTGCATTTCCTAGCTGTCTGTTTTTGGCTTACAGAATGTGTAGAACAATCACACGCCGTTTTCGATGTTATCGACTTCGCCCTTGCTCTCGATGAAAAGGAAGACAATCTAGGGGAAGGGAAAGAAGCGGGTGTGATGAGCAAAAGCCGTTCCCATGCAGTCAATATTTCCATGTACTACGAAGAGGCAGAACCATTACCTCCGAAAGTACAACTTTTCATTAAGGACATGAAGAAGAAAGAGGAAGAAATGGGTGGAAAGACGAGAGTCAAGGTATACCAATGCCAGCTACCTCTTAGGAACGTGCTCTTGAGTGAGACCGTTATGAGTTCGACCCATGATCACTCCGGGAAACCAACTCTAATAGCAGGTAAGACTTTTCGTGTAAGCACCGGGCGTGGCTGACCATTTGCAAAGCATCAGTTCCACGAACTACGAGGAACACGCTTGTCGATTTTGCGAGAGAACATTCTCGTGCTGTTGATTTAGTATTTACAGATTATCAACCATAAAACTATACTTCCCTTCGTCCTCCTCAGTCTAAATTCATAACCTTTGTCCCTGAGCAGTAATGCAGCTACTAGTAAAAGAAAATATACCGCAGATGAAAACGTGGATACAGTGCTTCACGAGGTTACGTTAATGCTACATTGGTATTTTTGCAAGTGCGAGATTTAACACGGGTTGTAAACCAAGGCTAGACCTAGGTAACTGGCAGAACTACCGCCTAGTTAAACAACATCTCTAAACCAAGCACACCTGACGCATCGATGCAACTCATTGTACGCTAAAGGCTACTATTCAAAAGTGCTCCACAATTTCAGATAGAAGTACCCTTAGTATACTCACTCACTATCCATCTGTGTGTGTACTGCACTAATTGCGACAGTGCTCCTACTTTTTGGGGTCTACTGGCCGTGTTCCAGAATTTATGCTTTGCCTTTGGTTAATTCACGGCTATTCGGGTATCAATGAGCTTTGCTTACCGAGATAATTTTCTCGAATCTGCTGTGCTTGGACTTGGTATTTGTCATTTCTTGGCCTTGTGGTTCATCCATCGAATCCTTTTGCTTTTTCATGAACTCATAGAAATCGACAGCATCTGGATACGCCGTCCATTTGATGTAATCAATCTTCTCCAAGTCTCCTTCATCGTAGCCGATCATGAGCTCTGCAGTGATACGCCAAAGACCAGCAACCAGATTGTCGGCTATACCATAGCGGCAAAAGTGCTGCCCCCCTGGAAACGATTAGCTACATTGTAATTAAAGCCCATACAGGTGAGCATACAGATCTTGACCTGGCCTGAAGTATCCAGCAGTATGTTTGAGCAGGTTAATTCTGGGAGACCTAAATTCAGCTCCTCGAGGTACAGGAGGCCGTCGAGGATCTTTGAGTGCATGTCAATAATCCGTTAACGTCAAAGGTCGTAGATGCTCTCACCTGTTTCAGAATACAGGCCATCTCAGGACCCCGGAGCTTACGAGACGTGGCGATTTCCAAAAGAGACATCGGCAAAAACTCATATGCCACGACGAAAGCTTCTGGTGTAGGATAAACTCCCAGCCCTCTGACGAAGCTTTTGTGATTGATTGTTCGAACCACTGACACTTGATCTCGGCCCGACGGCCCAGTTATATTCCAAAGAATAACGCTTGTCTGTTTTGGATCTGGTGCCGCTTGTTTCGTCCCCGCCACCACCAAGTCCATATGCCGGCCTAGGGTAATGTTGAAGTACGGTTCGTAGTGTTGTTCTAGCAAACTCGCCTCATTTCTTGCGACGGTTAAGGATGAGGTATCTCCGGTGTCCTCCCTCTGTTTCTCGGCATTTGCCATAGTCTTGGCTTCTTCTTGAATAGTAGCCAGATCAGCAAAGGTTACCCGTTTCGGCGGTGCTGGTGCTGTTCTAGGTTGAATCTCCGGTTGGCTCTTGGAGAGAGTTTTTGCTCTTTTTTCGGGGATGCTCAAAGCAGTGGAAACATGGTCTGGGGGTGCTGTCATATTTGGTGGTTTATCATCGTCAAAGTAATCCGCAAGCCGCGTGTTTCTCTTGTTGACAGCCATGCCACGTTCATTGGTAGAGCCCATGGCGTATGTTGACATACAATAACAGAAGGTGTTCTGCGGATAAGCAGCAATGTGTAATGATATACATTTCTCATTCCCGACATATCTGTAGCCCGGCTTCCACGTCTAAGGCAACCAAGCGACAGTACATAAACGGCGTTTGGAATGAGCATAATCGTGATCAGGACGAAAATCTTTTATGGCTCGTTCTTAGGTATCCATCCGCGGCCTTTCCTGCCCGATTTTGCCATTTCCTTTCGCCCTATTTGTAGTTCTCCCCCGCCTTCCAATCCACTACTGCAACCCTCACCCTTATGCCCCCATGGCCTTCCTCGATCAGAACAGAAGATTGCGTGACGAGAAGCAGCGGAAATTCTTAGGCACAGCCAGTATCAGATTTGAGGCCTTGGACTTCTCTTTATGTCAACACCAGAAACCACTGGGCGGTGGGCCCGACAAGGAGAATGTTGATAGCTTGGAAAACTTGTTCCGGCGGGGGTGCGGCTGGTCACCAGATCAAATCAGCCATCAGATCCCAGCCTTGATTGACCCAGCAAAACTTAGTGAAGCTCTACAGTTCGCCGGAATCCCGGATGAAAGGCTCAAAAGAGCGGAAGGAGATTTTGTGGAACTGAATTTCGCTCCCGGCGTCTGCGTCCATTGTCTGAAAGGCCAGCACCGGGTGCTGGCAGCCGACGCAACAGTCACAAACCGAAATAAACGTTGGATTGTACGCCTTTACGCAGCAGGTATGGGAGACCCTCCAACGCAAATGTGTGGAAAAAGAAACAAGACTCACGTAATGGTTTAGACCTTAGCCATGAGGCGAGAAACGACTTGGCTGATGAGCAATCAAACGAAAGGCAAATCACTGACGCAGAATTCTTCTACCGTATGACTCTGCACTGGCTAAGGCATGATTCTGAATCTGATCCAGTATCTGTCAACAAATGGTTCGCTCTGCTTGGCCGCAAGTCTGAATCAAAAGCTAGAGATGCTAGACGACTGTGGTTTGGTCCAACATCTTATAGAGATGTTTTCAAGCACTTCCACGAGATCCCCGCTCTGTTCTGGGGGCTCAGTATTGGTAGCACGAGCAAGATTATATCCATGCCGAAGCGGCAGGTAAGTACCTGGATAGTAGCATCACGCGTCCCGACTACTTACATAACAAGACCAAGAATCAAATCAAGCGTGTGTTCGAATTCTGGGATGACGTCTGTCAACATGATGCGGATAAAAAGATGAGACTAGACATGAACACGATAAAGCAGATTAGCGGGAAAGCACCGGGTGCCAGCAGTGCGCATCGCGAAGAGCTCGCCGAGAACGGGGAGATCTTGAGTAATTTCAACGCAGAAGAACGACGCACGATCTTAGATCGCCTTCAGCTAGCTACCCGAGACCGGTCGGCTCCCACACTCAAAATCTTTTACGGCAATGTTGTGTACTTGCAGAAAGTCGTCGACTGCCTCAGAAACCTTGTTCGTGCCGATTGCAAGCCTCGGGACCTATGGCAAGACCTTAACCAAGGTTTCGAGGAGAGAGAAGGCGGTTTATGCTTGTTACAGGTGTCTGAAAATCGCTGCAAGCTGGTTGAAGCAGAAGGCACTGACCAATTCGAGCTCGCTTGCAGACAGCTGTGGCTCTTTGCCCTACGCGAGTATCCCTCCATACCTCGGGAGACCAAACAACAACGGGCCGGGCCCAAGAGTCGTACGGATCAAGAGAAGCTCTTCAAGCTGGCTGTGCTTGCCCATAAACTTGGATGTCGGTCGGAACAGATCTCCGACATATTGGCCACTGCGTGCTGGAAGCCATCGTCCACGCAGTCTAATGACGTCTCGGACCCGGATTACGACACAAAACCTTACCTGTGCGGCAGGCCTCATCCCGGGGACCTGGATTTGTACAAGGGCTCGCTTTTTCTCTCCAACTTTCACAAACCTTTTGATCCGAACAGTCCTGGATCCTCCTTTTTCTTTATTCAGCGATCACTCTACTTCGATATGTTTCCGGATCACCCACAGGGCATCGACGTTCTAATGAACCGTGCTGCTGTCGTAGGTGAACATGACCTTGTTGATGATACCTACCGGCCTAGGATTCAAGACAACAATGAAGATTTATTGAAGACGAGAGACCAACTTCTTGCCCAAATCTCCGAACTACAGCAAAGAATTAAAGAGGATACAATGCAGCGTGAAGAGCTCGATAGCCAGCTCAGGGAGATCGAAATTGGCGGGTATCAGATGGAGAGGTCCAAGGAAGAGCTCAGTGAGAAAATAGAGGCTCAAAAATTAAATTACAACAATCTCTGCAGTGATTATCAGGCGCTTGCTTTGAAAAGCACTGCAGAGGCAGAACATCTTAATAGAATCAAGATGGAAGTTGAAACGGAGAGCGCCCATCTTACAGAGCTCCAAAAACAAGCAGCGGATGTTAGGGGGCAACTAGTAACCCTGGACAACGACAAGAACACACTCGAGTCCAAGATCCTAGAATTGAGAGGCCAGGCTAATCAACTGGTGAGTAGTTCTGCCCCAGGTCGGCTCCTTGCTAACAGGGCGCAGCACGAAACCATAAAAGAACAATCTCAGCAGACTAAGAATCTAGAAACACAATACGAGCAACCAAATACTCAACAGGTAAGATGAAATTCTCAAAACCGCACGAAATATCAGGCTAAGCAAGCCCTTACCAGGATGGTCCGGTCGCGACGGGCTCCGAACAGGCCGTCTTAGCCGCCACACCACAGATATTCGAGTACGAGCAGAGCCAAATGACGTTTCTGGTCGAGCTGAGGAGGAGAACGAGGATTATGAAGACGGAGAGAAGGTTGGAAGAATGGCTAGATATGTTTAGGGTAAATGGCTATAGTATGGTCGATAACCATGAGAAGACATTGGTGCCTCATTCATGCTTTAAAGCACTAAAGAATGAGAAAGAAGAGGAGAACCGGCTCATAGTCCTCTTCAAAGACCGGTTCATCTACGGGGAAAATGACTTCTTGGAAAAGAATAGCTTTGATACGCGACCAAGGAAAAGGGCAAAGTTGCAAGAAAGCACCGGCGGCGATAAATAAACCACTCCCAAGGAAATGAACCAGAACATATGTACGGCTTCATAAAACGCAACAGGCCACTCGAGCCAGCACGTAAGATGGACTAGAGCACGTAAGCCAGTGCATAGGGCGTGCTTGCCCGCTTGAGCCGGCTCAAATGATGAGCTGGTCCAGCCGNNTGTATCCATGCCAGCACATGGGGCGTGCTGGCGCATGTGCACTGTTTCAGGCGAGCCGGCGCACATAGCCAAGTTCGTGCGTGCCGCCCTAGATGCGCTGGTACATGTGTACCAGCGCATGTCTGCCAGACCGAGGCCGCCAGCACACATAACCCAGTCTGTATGCGCCACAACGGGTACGCTGGCGCATACCTCATACCAGCTCATCCAATCTGGTACGGACATGCTGGCTAGTAGGGCGTGCTGATGTATTTGTGCCAGCACATCCCATGTGCTGGCATGGATACACCGGTGCAGTCCGTTCACTAGCACACGTGTGCTGGCGCACATGACCTGCTGGCACGGCTGGACCAGCTCATCATTTAAGCCGGCTCAAGCGTACTATCACTTTCTATGAGCCAGCCCATGCGTGCTAGGGAATATTTCGTTCCGGCTTACACGCACCATCTCATATGCCTTTGAAACCTTGATTTACTGAAGACCGCTCCAGATTTATTCACTACTCATCTAGCACACAAAAGCCCTCATGTCACGAACACGGGTAAATGTATCACGTGCGTCAATGCATCATGCTATATCTATTGTTTGTATTGACCTTGTCCTCCTTATTCTTCTTCGTGCCGCATCCTGTATCTAGAACCAACCTTTTGTTAATGCTCTACTAGCCACTAACCCTCATGATTCAGCGCTTTCAAGTCCTTCTCAGAGAAGAAGCCGTGTTAAAACTAGGACTGGCTTCAGTCTCAGATCTTTCGGAGTCCTTCAATCATGCTGCTGATATCGAATAAAGTTGAACTCATACATCAACAAAAGCACCACGGAACATTCGGGTTAACTATATTTTATATTATATTTCCTATCAGGAGTTGAACATTCACTTTGAAAACCCAAGGAAATTCAACCTGTACCGACAACCCCATACTCTACAGCTGATGCGCTCAAAGCTAACTTGAGCTGAGCGTAATAGGTGGCAGAGAGTGGTGTCTGGAGAAGTTCCTTTGCATCCGACAGACTTTAAAACAAAGAAATATGAATATTCAGGCGCTGTCAGCAAGATTATGGTAGTGGGGTTAAGGAATAGTGAAGCATCGATTAAGATCAAGGGGAGAAAATAGGTCTGATCAGGTATTGAGGGGTATAGCGATATCTCCTAGATGATCTATCTCCTCTTGTATGTCTTCTAGACAGCGTTTTAACCTATTTAGCGTTCCAATAGCCTTTTCAATCTTCCGTGGCAGAGAGCTATCCCAGGAGGCCTTTCTTTCCCGGAGACATGGGGACGATGGCGAACTCCGGTCTGAAGAACTTATTGCAGCATCATACAACCTACGTCTCCTACCCCTCTTGATCCGGCCGTATCCGCCACTAGGTGTGGGTCTTGGGTTGATTGGGGTCTGTGGTGCCGGAGTCCCAGTGTCCTCTTCAGAGTCCGGGACTACAAAATCAACAAGACTGCCGGGGCTATCACTATCGCCTGAGTCGTATTCGCTGTCTTTATCATCAACCGTTAGACCTGCTTAACTGTTTCGATATCCCTTCAAGCTCACCTGAGGCTTCAGAGATCTGGCTCATCAAGTCGAAAAGTTTCTCGTGGTTATATAGATTGCGCTGCATACTTCAGAGCGAAGGGGATGCGTCACGCTGTTTAATGCCAGAAAAAGAAATCCCTCCAGAGCGAGGCAGCGATGGGACTAAGTTAAAATACTCCAACCAGCGGCCCAATAATCAGTAGTGCGTATGAGAATTCTGTCATGGTTAGGTCAAAAAGGGACTGGAAAGCCGTTGTATCGATCATCACGAACACTTGATCCAATTCCGGTGTGCAAAAACTTACCTACAGCCCATAAAGGCTTCTTACTCTCCAGAAATTTTAGGAAACGGCTTGATACGGCCCAGATTATTACGGACTATATGTAGCAGTAGGTCATGATAAAATTTGCCTCTTTTTCCCACCTTTTTGTGGAGTCGTTGACCATGGTATCTTTCACGTAAACGGGCCAAGCTGTCTACCAGGACCCCTATTTCGTTGCCAGATTACAACGAAAGTGAACAGATCTCAATACTACAGCACAGAACCCTAAATTCCTAAAGTTGCAGTTGTATAGTACATCTGATAGCCAAGGCTATACCTACCTAATATCTTGCCCAACGGCGTTGTCAGAAACCACAGCACAAAGCGCGGATAAAGTACCCTAGCTCGAACTAGATAATACTGGTAACTAGAGGCGGACGACGAGCTCCCACCTCCACGTGGTGTCCGCTGGGAACTCTCGGAAACAGTTCGACTGTCTCTGGGTGCCAAGAGGAGTTCAACGACGCGATTATCCCCCTCTCTACGACGCGCCGACGCGCCGAAAGCTGAGCCTCCGAACCTCACGAAACACCAAACATTACAGCCCCAGTACGGTAGAGGGAGTTGCGCCCTTCTCATGTACACCCCACGATGGAGAATGGACTTGGGTACTCCACTTGTCCTGCCCGACAACAGTTTACGGTTTTCGAGATCGATGAGGACGCGCAGGAGCGGCGACGGAGGTGGTTGAACGACCTATTACTCAACAAATAGACATCACTACGACAACAACACCACCAACAACTCAGTACTTCACTTCGAAACACGACATATTTTGCAACCTCACAGTTAACCTGTGCCCCAGCAGACCGTTACTGCACAAGACGCATCCCGATGCGTCTTTTGTTATAACAACGTCTACACGGCCTCTAGTCAACACAGACCCAGAACACATCAACAAGCAAGCCACACACACTCCCGCTGCCACACACACGGTCACATCGGCACTCAATGAAGCACACTGCAGACATACAGAACAAGCAACCAAGATCATGGCAGGACGGGGCCCTCCGCCCCATCCACAGTGCTTAATTTACCGCAGACGAGTGATTATCGGTATACAGAAGCAAAAGCGGGCCAGGAAAGGCCTGACAAGTCAGAGACACAGAACAGTCATTAGGACTATTGGTACCAGAGAGACCGCGTCCGAGCGGAAAGGGAAGCAGTTTGGACAAGAAACGGCTTGTCCCATGAAGTGTGGAGCGGGAACTCTTGTATCTGTAGTTGTACGCTGCATAGCTGCCACCAGGGCGGCTGGGACAGTCTATGAATAAAACAAACAAACAAACAAATAAACATACTGGTAACTAGATAGAACTAGTCTACGAACCCATGAGCATAATAGCCGCCGTTTCAGAACACGTTACGGGAAGAGTGTACAATTCAGAGTATATCCTATTTTACAATAGGTACCGGTACGAGCTATCGAGAATGACCATGACTACAGGATGCGCGGCCTCTCTTCGCACTTATCAGTCCGAATTCTGCCCTGTGACCGCTACCAAATTGGATCGATCGAAAGAAGCCCATTCCGGACGGGCGCCAAACTAATGGAAACTGATCGCATTTCAGAATAAAATCAGGGCCTGCCCCAAGGCTTGGGGATAGTAATTACTGAAGCTAGAACTTCGCTCAGGGCTTCACATCGATGAAATCTCACGCTTGTCATGAATCTTGCGTCAGGATTTGCGAGGAAGTGTCATCATCCACCCACGAAATAGATTATAAGATACGCTGGCTTGGTGGCACTACAAGCGCTTTTCATCAATCCGTCAGCAGATTACAACGAGAAGATAATCAGGATGCAATCCGACAAAGAATCACAGAATTGAATCGAGAGAACGGAAGCCTGCAGCATGAAAGCAACTACTTCTCAACTTTGGTTAGTGATGTATTGAAGGAGCTCCTGTCATCAGTTCATTGCCGCATCACTAGTTTGCGTTTCTCTATACATAACAACCGATTTGCAACAGATCTAGATACCGCCATCGCTAGTGACCAATCACAAACCCAAAGCTATCCTCGTTACAACCAGTACGCCCGCCGTAGGCAAGATGGGCAGCACAAGGCCCAAGATCACGGTGCGATGGTGCCAAGAGACGACCGAGGAAGCACAAAGCCTTCTCGTGAATCAAATTTGAAAGACCGCCCGTTACCAGAACCTCCCGAGTCCGGTTCCAGCTCCGTACTTGAAGCACTAGAGATATCACTGATGCAGGAGAACACGAGAATGAGACAGTCAATTGCGTTGAATAGAAGTTTAGTTTATCGGGTACTACTACAATCGATCCCCCAAATACAGCGACGAGTTCTTGGTCTCCGTTCGGTCGTCAGGAAGGGCAACACCGTTATTGAACAAGCAAACTGCACGTGGCACAAGGATATCAATATCATTTTGAATGGGCATATACATCCAGAACGAAAGAGTTCCAGTACCAGTTTAGGCTTTTGCTTGTATACAGGCAAACAAGGAGACAGGGGTGATGCCTCTATGCGGGCGGGAGCCATGTGGGAAAGTGATATAGGCCACCGCACCGTAGGAAGCCCACAAACGAACCGGAGGAATTCGAGTATCGATCGGGATTCCATCCGGAATAAAAAACAGCACAAAGGACCCTTCCCTTTTGTGGCCCCTCTCCGAACGACCGCAGCAAAGCTTCGAGGCTCCCGTAATGGTCGCAGAGCATCTTCCATAGCAGACCTCAGACGGCACGTCAGGATCCTTCAATACGAGTGTATCTACTATAAAAGACTGATCAACGAGGCGCTTGTGGAGCTCGTCCCTGCATTAGAGTATCATGTGGATAAGCTCCAGCCCATGTTACGGAAGTATAACGTGGAAGAGCGTCAACTCAGAAGAATGTTTCAGCAACGATTACAACCTCGAACCAATAAGGTTTCTAACAACAATTCACAACCATGACATACCAGTAAGCTTTATTTCGACGGACGGTACGGCGAAGCGTTACGGTCCTTCCCCAATGTCTGTCATTATCGAGTTCACGGTATGATTGGCGGCAACGTCAGACTTCTACTAACATTGTCCCCTCATACCTACTTTTATTGCAGCGTAATGGAGTCTAGTTGACTTTCTCTTTCTTTTCTCGTCTTTCATGTAAAAGGTACGAAAACTATGTAGCCGCGGGTGAGGAATCGTAGTCATTTGGAGCTCAATTTCTACTGATGATGTGGCCTAGGTACAAGATGCAGCGCAAGGATATCAAGAAGGAGCACGAAATCGGGCCATCCCTGGCTCAGGGTATACATTCAGCACCACATGCTACCACACATGGTACCCTTAACGCCTGCCGATGTTTCCTTATCATTGGGCCATGTGTGTTCACGACACCTTGTCTTTTTCCATACGGTATTTTTATTCCATTCACTGAGTAAAATGAGCATATTTGTGTTGTGGGTGCTATCATTAAGAGCCTGCTCCTCAAGGACCGGCTTTTTGATCTCGAGATCCTTGACCCATGCGTGACATCCCAGCATATTCAACAAATGCCTCCATCAACCCAATTGCCGTTCCCTCCATTGTTTATCAATCCAGAAGAATTCACTGCTTGGTCTACCCTTGAGGGGACCATTCGGTCTTGGCCGTCCTGCATGACCCGTATGTCCCTGTCAAGGAACGCCTTTATTACAGTCTGGCTAAATCGTTCCGGAAATGTATCCATACTGGGAACTATTTGAGCAACCCCAAGTAATTATCTCAAACGTGGGGGAAAGGAGCTTACTTTTTGGCCAACGACTCAACTCTATCATATAGGCCATGGTAAGAAAAAGATAGCCACGAAAAGCAATAAACAAACAGACTGCAGGTACTCACTTGCTACCAAAAGCCGCTAATCTACGCGGTAGGTCATGAAAGCATTAGCAATTCATGGGTTGACAACACGGCGAAAGTATCAAATGTCCTTGTGACACTCACCTGTTGTCAAAATCTGAAAATCTACCAAATATCCAAGGTGTAAGTAACGAGATCCTGGGTACTTTTAAGGTTACTTACCTGTTGTCGAAAGTTGAAAGTCTACCGAATAGCCAAGGCGTAAGTAACCAGGAGTCGATGACATGTATGAGAGACCGAATGGGCACGGGACAATTTCTTACTTGCTATCAAGGTTTTTCAGTCTACAAGGCAAAGATATGAGTAAACATTCATTTCTTGATGCCTAATCAAAGCAAGACCAATGCGAGAGCGGACAGGTGACTCACTGTGTACTTAAAGTCCCTACAGACTCTTCTATATCTTGCATACGATGTTCAAAATATGCGTGGCTCAGTAAGGTCTGTCCCTGGTCAGAATCATCATCAGAGCTAGTTCTGTCAAGTTGATTAGTTCTCCGTTGAAGTACAATTATGTTTATCGGGGCGCGGGAATAGGAAAATGAGTCGGGGAAAGAAAAAAAAGAATGGGGGCGGGGGGGCAGACTCTTCGTCCTGGCACGGAGATGATTCGCTGTCGTCTTCATCAGGGGGTACAGGCTCTGGCTGGTAATGATCTTCCGGGCCATAGTCCGCAGTCAACCGACCGCGGCGGGCCTTCTTGTGCCGCACGTATTGGTGGTCTTCCTGAGAGTAAGTCGCCGGCAGTTGGTAGTCATGCCGAACTTTCTGAAAGGGCGCCGCTATTTTCCATCTCCTTTGAAAATATCTCTTGGGCTTCAATTTAGACTGGCGGGGGAGCGTCGCTGACAAGTTAGGAGGCGCCTTGGGGAAGTAACGATGTTTGTGGCGAGAGGAACCCATGAAATTAATCGATGGCGAGATGTAGAAAAGAAAAAAGCTAGATATCAAAGAGACGAAATAAGAAACCAGGGGGACGGAAGGATGGCTGAGGTTGAAGAGGACAAAAGGGAAGAAAGAGCAAGCCCAATACTTTACCAAGAATACCTATATACGGATTCAGACTGTCTGTAAGCTTTCCCTACCACACCCGGAGATTACTCGCTCACCTGACAGAGGATTCAAATAGCCATTTTAGTCTTTCAGTACGTAACTGATTCAAGCACCAACCTGCTCGGCTACGAGGCCAGGCCGCCAAAATATTCCCTTTACACCCGCGGCCTCCCAGAGGCCTTATTAGGCTGTCCTGCTTGGTCCTGCTTGGGCCTGCTCTGTGCAACTCATCGCTGTCAAGCAGCCATCAAGGGCCCTTTGGCTACCCGGCCCACAGGTCTTTGCACTCTCCATCCGGAAGAGCCAGAATACCTAGGCCGTGCCACCCCCTGCCATCCCATGCCACCCCCGCTCCTCCTGTCCCGCTCCATCCCAGTCCCCGCTTCCGCCAAGGAAGCCTTCAACGGCCGTCCCTT
>JABCKD010000486.1:0-12396 GCA_013186415.1 Fusarium sp. NRRL 66088
AGTCATGTTCGAGGGGGGGAATGGATAGTTTATATATTCCTCCGTCGTATGATGCAACTCCATTCACCCTGATGGCCATACCCGTTTCCGCTCTCTACAGAATCAAAGCAGAACCTTACTGGGCACATAAATCCGCTTGAGTGAGATACACACACGCACACGCCTCTTGCTTCATCCTACATGAGCCTCAACTGAAATGGTCTGAGGTGAAGATGCTACACCCACCAACAAGTTCCAAGATGCAGCTTCCGCTCGTCAGGGACAAGGTGGACAACATCTGCCGCACGCCTCCTTCACAAATCTCACGGTTCCTCGAGTGTTCGGATCAACGGGAATCAAAATCTCGCATATGGCCTGAGTTATGTGCCGGGATCACGTCGGCACTGAGCACATGTTTTCGAATCGTAGCTCAAACATCATGCGTACCATAGAACGTGGAATATCTCGATTCGTTGCTCTTGGTTACATTCTCGTAAAGTAATAATTAAAACGCCCAACCTTCCTCCGCATCCCCGGAATCAATCCTTCCCCCCCCCCATGGGGCCAATGCATAACATAAACACTAGTGCAGATCTCCATTAAATCACCCCAGGTTGTAGTGCGCCTCTTGGTGGCTCACGGAAGAGTGCCGTCGCGTTGCGCTGTCCTCCGGGTAGTCGTGCTCGATGCTCGGCTCGCCGACGTGTTGCCTCAGGGCCGAAGGGGGGGCTTGCGCCGCGTCACATGGGTCTCGAGGGGCATGGTGGATATCTTCTCGGCGGGTTTCAGTTGTTCTATGACATATTAGCTCTGTCATTGACAAAAAGCCCTCATCTTTCTTACTCTTGCTTTGCTTGGGTGGAAGGGACACCAGGCACGTTCTCGACGAGCGACTCGATCTTGTTTCCTGTTCGGACACCTTCGGTTTGGTGTGTTTGTTCACCTCGTCTCGGCTCGAGATTCTCAGTACGAGTGTTGCTGGGAACAGACTCTCGTTGTTCGGTCTGCTGGCTGGTTCCAAAGTGTACGCCGTGGGACTCCTCACCCGTGGGCTGGAGGGTCTCCTTGAGCTTGTCCATGAGATCAGAAGCCATCGTGAGTTGTTGTTTTGCGATGGTTGATGATAATTGATGTACAGAGTCCTGTGGATGACTCAAAAGGTCTAGAGAGCTCATTCCTCAGCTCCATGACATCCCTTTTATAAGCTCCCCCGAATTCAATCCACGGCCACTTCCATCATCCTTCTCTAATCGATCTCGCCCAGCCACGTCAATCCCCTCTAAAAACCAGGAAGAACTCGTCACCCAAGCATCCTCATTCGACGACCAGACTCCCCAGATGCCGTCATCCTCACCAAGCCAGAAGCTTCCGACAATGACGTCGATCAAGAGGCGTCATGATGGCTTGGCGTCGGCGGCGCAGGGGGCGGCAACGATAAGCATAATCCCAAACCCTAATTTGCTCTTACCAGTCCTCCGGGCGAACCATTCGTCTGTTCCTGTTTTTTTTTTGCACGCAAGGCTTGGCCGGGGCCCTTGTTGACGGTCAGGAACCACAATGATATAATGTCAGGTCGAATCGGAGATCTACCGTGACATTGACTAGCCTGGATGGTTAAAGATCCCGGCTAAAGGCGACGTCGTCGGTGGGCCGATATGTTCAAATACCCGGATCTCGACGAGACTATGGGTCTTGGAGGCTCCAACAAGGTCTTGGGGTCAGTCTGTCACATTACGTGGCTTTGTATCAATGGGCTTTCCCGGTCTTTTACTCGGGGATGTTGAAGAAGTGATACCGAATTGAAGTGATAGCAATTTCTGTCGAGGTACAGCTAATCCTAGGATAGCCTCTCTTGGCATTGACGCCATCACATCAACCAAGGTAGCCCGGCTTCTTGACATCATTGACAGTAGAGAGAGAGAGAAGGAGAGATTGTTAGGCCTATTACCTTAGATGATATGGAATTCCCCATGGATCAAAACTATTGGAGGATGCAGCATTCTCGAAGAGGCCCTGAAGCGCCATCTCAACATTGGCCTTTGTAACTCAACACCTCATTCAAGCCCGACTCTCGAAAACGTATAAGCCTATAAATCTGCGACATTATCTATGTTAGTCTTGTTTCATCAATGAACCTCAGTCAAAACACTCAATCTAAACATTCGACGTCCTTCACACCTCAATCTCTGTTTCGTTTAAGGAGCGAGAGTACCCAAACTACCAACCCATCCTTTAAAATTCCAGTCCCAGTCACATCTCCATTAAGAACCCTGTGATCTATCACACGCTATTCCTTGAATCCAAACTCTTGCGCTCCGTATCACTATCCGTAACCCCCTGGCCATCAACCAACGATCCCCTAGTAGAAGCAGCCTCGGTCACAGGTAATCCCTCCTCTTCCATAACCGGCCTACTAAACCGATTAAACAAAAGAAAAGAGTCTCGTCCAAGTGGCGTTCCATTCACAGGCGTCGCAGACAGCATAGAACACCTCCTAATCTCGACTGCGTCATCGTGAATGGGGTTGACTCCACAGAAGGTATAGATAGCATCGAGAGCCGGGATGGATAGTCCGTGAACGACGATAGAGAATAAGACGAGCCAGTAGACGACAGGACCAATTGCTAGCACGAGGTCCGTCTCTTGTGCGTTTCCCTCTCCGAATTCAGGCAGGACTTCTCGAGCGTATTCAATGTAAAAGACGGCGCCAGCTCCAATCGGTCCAAAGTAGCCCATGAATAACGCCTCCTTGTAGCTCTTGCAGACCTTTGGCATTAACCTGTACGCTATAAGCATTGCCGGGATCCGACGTAGAAAGAGCACCATAAAGCCAAGACAAAAGAGTCGGCCATATGTAAGCCCTGTACCCCCTGGATCTTGAAAGGCGGACCAGGGCAATACCGTGCCGATATAGAAGAAGCCTCCAAAGTTGAGAAGCATTTGGATGCTCGTGTTGACTTCGTCGTAACGTCGCTGTGACTCGACGAGATATCTTCCGTCCCAGTTCAGGGCACAGCCTGCTACGAAACAGGCCAGCGAGTCATCGGTGCCGATTGCTCCGCATGTTCCGACGATGAATAGCCCTATGGCTGTAGGGAGGAGGAGAAAAGATTTGTTGTCGATCCATTTCCTAGACTCTGTTAGCAAGGCTCTGGACAATGGCCGAAGATGACTTGCCGCTTCAAGCAGAAGCTGATACTCCTCCGAGCGAGATATCCAACCACGGCTCCGTACACCACAGATAGAAGCATCATGTATAGCCATGTCTCGAGAAACCACTCTTTGAGGGCCACACCGATGCCCATATCCGATTCCTTTGTCCGTGAAAGCAATACCTCAGTCTCGTTAGCTCGCTCTTCCACTCCTCCCCCTCCAGCGTATCGCAAGATATACACTGCAAGCATCAAAAACGGGAACCCGAACCCATCGTTCGCTCCAGCCTCGGCCGAGATGATCTCTCTCAGGGGACGCGTCACAAACTTGTCCGCGAATGGACCCTTGGCGATGGCCTGCGAGAGAACCGGATCGGTACAAGTGACGCAGGACGCAATGACCAAAGCCGATAGAACTGTGACTTTGGGAACGGTTGCTACAACGCAGAGTGTCGTGCAGATCCACATCATAGTCATGATCGGTAGTAGACAGAGTGCCATTTCCCGCCAGCGGGTAAGGCAGTATCGAGCGGGTAGTTGATAGCCTGCCATGACAAGCTGAAGACCTATCATGACTCTAGTAACGCCCTATTATGGTCAGTTCTCCGTAGAACGCGAAGCGCCAGAGTGGAAAGCCTACCAGTGTGATTCTGTGCGGTTGACCCTCCTGGCCGGCACCCCATTTATCGGCTTCGATGAACTTGGCAGCAACGGGCCCGAGTATGATACCAACTACCACCGCCGGGACTGCGATGATTTGTAAGTCAACGCGCTCTGCTCTCTACTCCCGGTTAAGATGGATAGACTCACGAGCGATTCCCAGATACCATGACTGTCTGATCTTGACCGAGATGATGCCATACAGGATGACAAAGGCGCCCAAAAGAAAATATTCAGTTCATCACTCGATTGCATCGACAGGGGGAAGCTTACCCAGAGCCGCAAGGACAATATTGAGCTCACTAACATCAAGAGCCGGCATATCGACGAAGGCTTCGAGAAACTCCAAGGACTAATGCCAACCCAAGAGAAGCTAAAGCGAAGACCTTCAGAATCTAGGCCCAATTCTAGAAAATAGAAATGCAGGAGATGAGCCACCTAGTACTCGTCACCCAATGGCGGGAACATTTCTCCCTCTCCCTTGATATACATCCTTATAAGAAACATCCTCCCCCTCCTGAACAAGCTTTTTGACCGTGAGACAGAATCTCAAGGATAAGAACGTGCCGAAAGCCGGTCAGAAGAATACAGAGGGATACGAAGCTCAGTGTAATCATTCTCCCCCCTGTTTCACCGCGGAGAGGCCGAGGGGGACATTGTTGATGTTGGCGTTGTACAGAGGATTTCAGACGGGCCGGTTCTGTTTCACTTCTATTACGGCAGATAGATGAGGAAAACGAGTAAGATGCAAAGAATAGTAGCAATGACGACGGTCAGTCATGCGTCAATACGTATATATACATTAGATACCAATTGACACTTACTTGCACACTATCCTTTGGCGCATTGCGTAATTCACGTCAAGACCAAAGACCCGGCGATCCCAATTGGCCTTGAAACAATAATGTCTCACTCTCAACAGAAACACATAGTACATTACAATCCAAAGATAAAAAGTAATAGTATTTGTCAATCTCGAAACCCTTCCAGTTGTCACCTCTCATGTGTGATTCGCCTGTGTTGCTGCGGTAGGGTTCCATCTCGACACCGCCTGTTATCACCCACAAACCAAACGTCTCATACAACCATCTACAATTCAAACTCACAAACACCATGAAACCAATGATTTTATGATTTTACTTTATTCAAGGGAATATTTTGGGCTATTTGGGTAGGTACTCGGCAGGAACTGGAACCTTCCATGATCCTCATTACAAGTCCTCCTCAATCCTTTCCTCCTCCTTTCAAACAACTCTCGGCCAGCCCATGTCCTCGGAGGGACCTTTTGTGGCATTTTTTCGGGGTCTTTCTGGTAGAGAGCATGCTTTTTGTTGTTGTTGTTTTGCTCTCCTCCTCCACCTTTTGGAACCCTTCCACTTGTCTCTCCGTTTTTGTCCAATTTGGCATCTGACTTTTCTTCAGATGCTTTCCTTGTGGTTCTTTTGTGCTTTCCTTCTTTGTTTCCAGCCCAAGGGGGTCATTCATTCATTCATCTTGACCCCCAAAATTCCATTCGAGAACTTTCTCATCTCGATAGTTCGTTCACGCCTTCTTCTCCTGGTCACGCTTCTTGGCCATGGGAGGGGGAACCTGCACCTTCTCGAGTCCGTGGCGAACGCTGGCCTCGCTCGAGTCAGGAGTGAGGAACTCGCCAAAGGTTCGCTGCTCGAGGTCCATGTCCTTCCAGTCGACGCCGTCACGGCTGCGGGCGACGTGACGGTAGTAGACGCGCTTACCAAACTTCCAGAGCTCGATACCGCCAAAGAAGAGACCAGCGGCGATGAAGACGATGCCCCACTCCCAGGTGATACCCTTGTGCTTGAAGACGGTGTCGCTGATGACGGGGATGTACTGGAGAGGGAAGAGGGTGACGAAACCGAGCATGATAGCCCAGAAGAGGAACTGGTTGCGCCACACATCGTGCATCCACTGAGTGAAGTACTTCTTGGAGCCAGGCTGCATGCGGAAGAAGGATCGTCGCTTGTCAATCATCTCCCAGGCGAGGAACAGAGAGAACCAGGTCAGGCAGGCAAAGGTGGTGGCACGAGCCTTGAAGACGGTCCTGCAGCTCTCGCTGTACTTGTCGTTACAGTCTGTGCCGAGCTCGCCGTCACCAAAGGCGTACAGGCGGAGCACGAAAGCACTGAGGCACAGGGCGGCGATCCAGACACCATAGACGATCATGTCAATGATGAACTCGAGAGTGAAGACACCAGTCTTGAGGGGCTGAGGAGGTCGACGGAGGATACCAGCGACGGCACGCTCAAAACCGAGACCCATGTCGGGAAGACCAGAGGTAGCCATGATGATCCACATGATCTGGACGGGGGCGATGGGGAAGACGGAGAGACCGGTACGATCCTTGAAGACGAGGCCGACGAGAAGGACGAGAGCCTGGGCGACGTTGGTGGCGAGCACGTGGAGGATAAACTTCTGGATGTTGTCAAAGATACGGCGACCCTCCTCGATGGCGGCGACGATGGAGGCAAAGTTGTCATCACTGAGAACGATATCCGAGGCATCCTTAGCGACATCAGAACCGGCTTGACCCATGGCAATACCGACATCGGCACGGCGGAGAGAAGGAGAATCGTTGACACCATCACCAGTCTGTTGCAGTCAGTATATGTCATCATCGGGTATACAAGGAATTGGTACATACCATAGCGCAGAACTTGTCACGGCGGTGCAGGGCCTCAATCATTCGGACCTTGGTCTGAGGAGCACATCGAGCAATAACAAGAGGGAGGAAAGGCAGCTGGTCAACCTCATCATCGGTAAGACCATCGAACTGGGTAGCAGTCATGACCATGGTGGCAGCAGTCTCAACGGCAACGAGATCCATACGGGTGGGCAGGATGCCGACCTCGATAGCGATGGCCTTGGCAGTCTCAGGGTGATCACCAGTAAGCATGTGGACAGAGATACCAGCCTCGTGGCATTCTCGCACAGCGGGAGCAGACTCGGGACGGGGAGGGTCATAGAGACCAACGAGACCGCGGAAGACGAGGTCGCACTCAACGGAAGGACGGTCAATTTCGTCACCCTTCTTCATCGGGACGTTGTAGGGCTTGGAAGCGAGGGCCAGAACACGGAGACCCATACCGGCGAAAGACTCCATGTTGCGGAGGATCTGCTCAGTGAACTCCTCAGTGATGGGAACCTGCTCCTCGTTGTCCTCAGGGCAGTAGGTAGTGCAAGCACCAATGACACGCTCGACGGCACCCTTTGTGAAGGCATAGAGCTGCTCAGTGCGGTTGTCCTTCATGATCACAGACATGCGCTTGACATCGGAATCGAAAGGCAGCTCGGCAATCTCACTGTACTGGTTGGCGGCGTCGTGGCTGGTGAGTCGGAGACGGTTCCAGTCGAAGCGTGAGGCAAACACCTGAATGGCAATCTCGGTAGGGTCACCACGAGCGTGCCACTCGCCATTCTTCTCGTTGACAGTGGCAAGGTTGGCAAGGGAAGCGACCTCAAGGAAGGCAGTAAGAGCAGACTTGCTCTGGTTAAGGAGCTCGTTGATGGGGGCAACAACACCGCAAGCCTCACCACCCTGCTTCAAGGGAAGCTCATGAGGCTGAGATCGAGACCATCGGATATCGCCAGTAGTGGGGTTGAAGGGCTCGGTAGTGTTCTCAACAAGGTAGGTTCCCTTTCCAGGAGTCCAGGCTCCACGAGCAACCATCTTACCCTGGGTAAGAGTACCGGTCTTGTCGGAGCAAATGTCGGTAACGGCACCAAGAGCCTCGAGGGACTTGAGGTTTCGGACAATAACGTTTCGCTCAACCATGCGCTTAGTACCGGCAGCCATGGTGATGGTCAAGACGACGACGAGACTGGCGGGAATCATGGACAGACCAGTGGCGACGGCATAGATGATGACCTGTTGGGAAGCATCGAAGTCGTTGGCAGCGAGGACAATGATGGCGCAGATGACGGCAGTGCCGAACAGGAGAAGTGCCAGTCGAGACAACTTCTTCTGGAGAGGAGTTCCGACGTTAACACCGAGGAAACGACCAATGGCATCAGTAAGAGTAAGAGTGTAGGCCTCGAGGTATCGGTGGGGCTTGGCAGAGCCATCAGCCTTGCGCTTGACGGGACGGACACGGCTGTCCTTCTTTCGAAGAGCAGCGGCAATGGCACCAATCTCAGTGCAGGTACCAGTAGCGAAAACGATACCCTTGGCGCGGCCCTTGGTAACAGTCGAGGAGCTGTAGGCGACGTTGATACGGTCACCAGGACCAGTGTTGTCTTCGAAAACCTCATCTTCGTTCTTTCGGACAGGGAGGGACTCGCCAGTCAACATGGCCTCATCGGTCTCAAAGTTGATGGCCTCGATCAGTCTGTGGGGAAATAATCAGTGTCATGCCAAGATACATCTGCAGGTATGCACCACTTACCGGACGTCAGCAGGGATCGTGTCACCGACCTTGATTTCCACAAGATCACCGGGAACGACCTGCACAGAGGGGATAACCTTGGAGTCGCCATCTCGGACGACACTAGCAGTAGGAGACGACATGGATCGGAGAGAGTCCATGGTCTTCTCGGCAGAATACTCCTGGAAGAATCCAACTGTGACGTTGAGACCAATGATGAAGGCGACGACACCGCCTTCAATCCAAGACTTGATACCGAAAGAAACGGCCATGGCCAGGATCAGCACCTTGGCAAACGTCAGTCAAGATCTCACAGCATCCTTCGAGCGACAAGGGTGAGGGAGGTTGGGGGCAACTATCGACACGAGACCGAATGCCAAACTAGGCAATCCGCAAGCCGAAAGTCAGGTGGACAACAAGCATCGAGATATGCTTAAGAGGACTTTGGAGAAAGTGTGGGGGGGGTTATCCAATAAAGGTGGAAAGAGACTCACCATTGTCATGGCGTTGGCAACCTGGGCAATGATGATCTTGAGGGGTTGCACACCCTCAGCATCTCCGAGATCATTGTTGCCAAAGGTCTCGAATCGTTGCTTGGCCTCGGCTTCAGTCAAGCCGCTGAGAGTGTCTGTCTTCAGCTCCTGGACAACCTGGTCGAAGGAGAGGGCATGAGCAGGCCGTGTCATGGGCTGGTTGCTCTGGCCAGAGACATGCTCGACCTCGGACGCCTGGTCCTTCTTAGCCATGGTGTAAGTCGGGGCTGGTAAGAGGCTCCAGCGTGGATGGTTTTTCGGGGGTAGGTTTGGTTCGGTCGAGGGAGGTTGTTATTATATCTCTTGAAAGAGACTCGAAGAGGTGCTTAGTGCTGGGTGACCCTCAAGCCTATGTCTGGGGATTCCTGGGAGGAGGATTCAGGAAGCCTTTCGTCTGGCGTCGAAGGGGTCGAGCAAGCAAAAGAACCTTGGGGAGGGAGATATCCGAGGAGAAGAACAGCATCATGGGGTGGGGATGAGGCAGTCTTATAGACAGAGAGCATCGACTCGACTGGGGGCATCGTCGAAGAGGACGGACATCCATCTCCTACCCCGTCTTTGCCTTCTCCTCTGACTCTAGTTTCCCAGGTCACTATCGTCTTGGACAGCCACTCGTCCAAGGAAAGGTGGGTTCCATCATCCTTCTCCAGCGAGCCCCCACAATGCCAAGATTGTATCCAATTTTTCCTTCTCTACTGCTGCTTCTGTTCGAAAAGGCGGGGTTTGCGCTGGAGCGAGCGCCTTGGCGATAAGACGGAAACCTTGGTTGTTGTTGTTCAACACCCGGCTCTTCCACCTCCGGCCTTGTCCGATGGGCGGCGCCGGTGGATTGCCCCGGCCCCAGTTCTGCACCCTGGACCCGTGGGCGATGATTGGCGGTTGGGCCGTGCCGTTCTGGACGGTGTTGGGGTTTCTGGACCGTCCTCGACGGTCAAGCAACTCGCCGTCCGCACGTCATCCCACCCGGTGGGAAAAGCACCTGTGACGCGGCGTGGCGGGCTCGGCATGCAATTGACCTCTGTGAGTGGACGGCGGAGGCCTTGGCCGGGTCTTGGTATTCTCTCGGCGACCGGGGTTAAGGCCTCACGAGAGCCTGCGTTGCTTTTGGGCCACCGAGTCCGAGGCCGAAGCCTTGAGAGACGCCCATGCGCGCCCATGAGCGTATCATCAGCCCTCCCTGGCGCCTTGCTTGACGCCTTGCTTGACGCCCTCACGAGGCTTCTGAGAGGCTACTCAGCATTTCCCATATCGTCACCGGTGGTGGACCCCCCTTGTTGATGCATTGGCACCCCATCGTGAACCGACGTTAGACGGGAGGGGAGAATCTCTCGGGGTTGGTGATGTGAGATAATGATGCAACGACACCCCCCTACCTTTGCCTTCCTCTTCAGCACCACACACACCACAGATTTTTTCTTGTGCATCTCTAGTGTTCTGACCTTTCTCTCCTCTGGGGCGAGGGATTGGTATTGGCATTTCTGGGCATACGATGCTCCGACAGAAAGGTGTCGAATCATTGGACACTTGTCCGTCATGATTGACTCTCTTGTTGCTTCGTCCTTCTTGTCACGGTCGCCGCCGTCGCACCACCTCGTCCTGCAGGAAGGACTTGCCTGCTCTGTCCTCTCGCCTTTTAGGTGCCAATCAAGTAAATTTCTGAAAGCAACCCATGATGAGCCAATCTCGAAGAGGTTCTGGACCCAAATATCTGCGACCAAGTCGCTAGGGCCAATTTCTCATATGTGATGTTGCAACGGGACCGGGAACAGAGCCGCTTCTCGTCAAGGAGGCTCTCTCTCACCCCTCCCGATGTCGACCGGCCGGATAGGACGGAGCACCGAGTCGCAGGACGGCACGGAGCATCCACTTTTTCGCTGAGACCGTAGTTGGCTGTCACTGGTCATCACAGGGGCTGCCCGAGTCGGTCGGGCGTACTGCAGGATGTCAGGTCAGGACAGGACTCATCTCGTGACCTCTGCCGTGGAGATCTCGGGATCCAGATGAGATCTTGAGGGTGGTTGGATGGCACATCGGTTCGCTCGTTGCCTGGGCCTCGTTCGCGCTGCAACGCACGACAGCGGCGGCTTCCCATGCCATGCCATCCATCAAGTGCCTTGCCTTGCTGCGATCCTGTGCAATCCTTGCCAAGTATGAGGTGCAGGCACTGCCACACTCGACGAGACCTGAGATTGTTAGCAAGCAAGTCTTATCTTTGCCCAGAGTCCTAGGACGCCTTAGCTAGGCAAAGTACCTCGTCGTTAGCGGCTGCAAGTGTGCAGGGGTATGTTTCCGGTGAGAGAATGGTGATATGATACTGCACTAACTGCCAAGCCGCCGAGATCCTGGAGTTTGCAGTCTTCTCTCACACATTCTTGCCAAGCCTCGTGGTGTTCTGTCAGAGCCCTATCATTCACGTGACCTTCCGGGACTCTTTCTAGAAGACGGCCCCTCATGCGAGATACTTGATACGTAAGCAGACCTCCACCAAGATTCCCCTGGATCTCATCCAACGTGACAATAAGCTTAAAATCGCCGACATCTTGTCGTCCACGGCCCACCCATGGTCGCAATGGTACCCATCTCGCGCAGATGCTATCAACGCCGTCTCCCTTGGCCGCGTCCTTGGCCTGCTGTTCAGGTCTCCAAGGTCCGTCGGGGGGCGTCTCAGGCGGCGATCACGCAAAGGCAAGGTTTCCTCATTACGGTTGCAATGCAGACCGTCTGTCTTGTTTCTGCGATCTACGACTCGTGCGCATCGGCTAGCTTCCCACCGAGACGCGAGGTTGTCTCGTCTGTTGGATCCAGAAACAGAAATTGCAAACGTGCAACTGGAGACGAGGTGATGATCCCTGCCGCCCATTGAGAAAAGAGACGCCAGACGCTGCTGACGCTGACGCCTGAACGGTCGAAAAAAAAATGAGACGCGCCGTATGCCGCAGGATGGAGGATTTGGTCCCCACACTCGACGGCACTTTCACCTTCTCTCACACACACGAGGCGCTTACTGGTGCTTGCTTGCTTGTACATGATTAGTACGGCTATACCGTCTTCTCACAGGCTGTTGGGTGGTCCTCTACTGCGCAATACATGCTTGGTACATAACGAGGCTCTCACAGGTCAGCGTTGGGTCACTGGTCTTCCGCAATTGGCCAGCAGAGCCCGCTCCGCTCTCCGGGATGCGGCCTTCGGGGCGGACACAGCGGGCTCCTCCCCACGGAGGTCCCACGGCACAGAGGATGCAGAGTCCAGTCGAGGCTCTCCGTGGCGGAGATAAGACTCTTGCTGCGGGGGATAGCCCGGGTATGTCGGCGTCACGATAACACAATCACTTTACTCAGCTGCCGTTGTGTACGGACACGACACGGCGGAATGCAGCGGGTGGGGTGTGTGGCAGCAATGGTACTCACCACAATGGGGCATCGGCACACCCTGACTCCATTCAGAGGGGGGGGACAAAGAAGAAAATCTGCGCTGCAGGTCCCAAGGTGAGGTTTCAACTTGCTCAGCATCCCAGTCCTAATCTATTTGGTGGCTTGCGATTGCCGTCGTTGCCGGGTGATGGAATCAAAGGCGGTTCCCATCCATCACGGAGGCGTTTGAAAGGATCCTCTCGGGCAGCCACGGACGGCAGTTCGGCACCGACCACGAGGTTCGAATGGTTTCCGCGCGGGAACGGCGGCCAACGTGAGG
>JABCKD010000487.1:0-16316 GCA_013186415.1 Fusarium sp. NRRL 66088
ATTCCTAATAAACTGCCTTTGTTATAACTTTTATACCCCTGTGTGTATCGTCTTACACCCCCCTGTCGGTCTTGTGCCCCTGCCCCCCTTCCCGAACCAGGCCAGGGTCGCCACACCAGCTCACGTTCCTCCGCCACGCCACAACCCAGTTCTCCTTGATTTAAGAAATATTCATCGCTGTGCGCTTCCAGTCTTGTTCTTCTGTTCTCTTCTCTTTTCAATCCGTACAAGGTGCGCCTCTTCGTTAACACCTATCCCCGAAACTCTGATCGAATCACCCTCATGGACTTTATGCCTCGCTACGCTTATAAAGTCGTCCAAGCCCCCGTCTATTGTTCCCATCTCAGTCGACCCAGACCGAAAGCCATACCCAAGTGACAGAGTTTGTCAGACTCTCTCACGACGAGGATCACTTGCCGCACAGCTTTCGACTTGCTTCATCGGCCCTAAACTTGCTTATACTTTGGCTACGCCTTTTGCAAGTTTTCCTCGTCGGCTTATACAACACACAACTCTCAACCACTACTTAACAGACTCGTCCACGGACCAGTTCAGCTTATCCACCCCTCGAGCATTAATTGATCGATTTGCCAAGCAACCACCGACAAGATGATGAACCACGCCCGAGTCAAGGCCCTCAAGGGCGATGGAAAAACCGTCTCCAAAAAAGCCATCAAGTCTGGTCGCGCTTCTGCTAGCCAGACCCCTCGAAGCTCCCCCTTCGCCTCTCTTCTGACGTCACCTGCGCATTCCACAGCACCAAGCAGGGCCGCCTCCGACCTGAGCGAGGACGACTACGACTTCGACGACACTGTTAGCACGCATTCCGGAAGCTCTCTAGTCGAAACCAACGAGGATGGTACCAGTACCTTTGACGCCAAGCAGCTCATCGAGGAGCTCCAGGATCGCAAGCACAATAACAGCGACACCCGAATCCAGCTATTGGAATTGTACATCAAGGTTCTGCGAACTCGCTACGGCCCATCCACGCACGAGTGGCTTGACGAGTCGGCCAATGCCCTTGCCGAGCTCTTCCTTCGAGGAGCAAACCGTGGTCTGGAAGCCAGGGAGCGCCTGTTGAACTTGCAGTCCTACATCCTGACCTTGAGCACTACCGAAGACGCCGATGTTTTCGAGCATGCCGAAGCGACCCTCAAGCAGATTGTGGCCGACGACGACGATGAGGAATGCAAGGCATATGGCATCTACGCTCTGTGCTTCACAGCGCTCTACGGTGGTGGTGGCGAGAATGAAGCTCTGGATCTACTTGACTACTTGAACACCATCATCGAGTCTGATGGCGAACACATTGATGCTTATGACAACGGCTTCATTGTCGCAGCAGCCCTGCAAGGGTGGGCCTTTGTGGCCAGTCATGTCGATGACTTTTCCTACGCGGCACTGATGGCTCTGGACGGATTCTATGATCAGCTGGACAGTGTCGACGTCGGAGTCCAAACCAACGCCGCAGCATGCATCGCTCTCATCTTTGAAGCGGCACGAACCCACGAAGAGGAGACTGGAGAGACCTGGGAGTTGCCTGTCAACCCCGAGAAGCTTACTGGTCGCATGATGGAGCTCGCCAAGCAGAGCTCCAAGTCTGTTTCCAAGAAGGATCGTCGTGACCTCCGCGACAGCCTCATTAGCGCCATCACCTCTCTTGAGAAAGGTGTCGGTCCCGGATACTCATCCGCTGGATATGCGCCTCAGAAGAGTGACAAGCGACCTACCAA
Organism: Fusarium sp. NRRL 66088; assembly: GCA_013186415.1. Taxonomy (NCBI): domain Eukaryota; kingdom Fungi; phylum Ascomycota; class Sordariomycetes; order Hypocreales; family Nectriaceae; genus Fusarium; species Fusarium sp. NRRL 66088. Next base: position 1,734 of record JABCKD010000487.1, read on the forward strand.
CAAGACCAATGAGGATGGTGTTGTTGAGTTTGGATACCGCCACAAGCTCCGCCTCGGCAACTACGTTGCCGTGATCGATTCGTGGTCACTCTCCTCTCGAATCAACATGATGAAGCTCATCTTCGGTGGGCATCTACAGAAGCACATCTTTGAGAACCCTGTCGTTTCAGAGTGTCTCAGCGACGCAGACTTTAGTGATCAAGGTCCCGTGGCTAAGAAGCCCGCGAAGAAGTGAATTCAGAATGGATGGAGTATTATTGGGTTGTTTTTCCTTTCATTGGCGTTTCCGTTGTTGGGCATTTGAGCGAGAATCAGTCTCGCTGTTGGCATTTGACTACGAGTCATCCCGTCATCAGGGTTCTGTCAGTTTCCCAAACCTGTGTGTCCTAGAGACCATAGAGACTTGGAATAGGGAATATATGTTTTATAGGCATTACTTAGTTCAAACAATGTTCTTTGCGCTTCTGCTGTCGCTTGTGTTGGCTTCCTGATATGTTTAGCATGCCTCCTTAACCCATCATCCAACAATGATTCCTGACATTCACCAAAGGTGGCAATTCCGCCCCAACTATCCGTTGTATCTTTATGATAGCATCCATGATAGAGGATCCTTGGCGCAGTAGGTCCCCACTCTGGCTCGTGAACGCCAACAGGCATCTTTCCATGTGGTTGAGGCGAGAACCCCAAGCCTGATAATTAGTATGACACCTGTTTCCATGGCTCATCTTCGGCGACCTCGGCCCCATATCATGGCCCATCATACTGAACCGAGCATAAAACAGAAAGGCTCGCTCCCAGGTCAACATCAGGGTCATCAGTTCATCAGCTGAATGTACAATCATGATGTATTAGTACTAGATGTCTTTCTGTCTATGTAAAGAATCCAACCGAAACGCCATGCCCTTTCGTATTATAGTGACCCTGATAATGATGTGCGTAATGAAAAATCGTCCAAGGACGTTGTGCGGAGGAGTGCCCTATTAAGCATCGAGGGGGTCCGCCAAGAAATCGTAACCATCCTCGGGAGGAAGAAGATACGCTGAGAGGACAAGTCCCGCGGCACCGAGGAGGCAGATGATGGCGCTGACGGTGCTCAGATAAAACGAAGCGTCCAGATTCCATCCGGGGATGGTAAATTGGTCGTCGTTATCGTACAGGTAGGCCTATCCTAGTTAGCATATCCCCATGTCTTTTGACGCGGTAAACTTACAACGATGGAGATGGTGATGAATTCAACAACAGCAACCAAGGTCATCATGCTTCCAACAAAAGGCCATCCCGTTTCCCTCTTGTACTTGCCGCCGCTCATGATGACGATGAAAGTCACCAAGCCTCCCAAACAGAGAATTGTAGCGAACGAAGCCATAAATCCAACAGTCCTCCACAAGGAGCAAAAGTAACGCTCCCCTTGACACAGCTCCTTGGGCGGAAAGTCAATGCATTGCGGATCGGTTAGAGTCGAACAGCTCTTGTGTAGGCCGATGTGCTTCTCGACAGTCTCGCCGCTAGCGGTCGTGACGGAGTAGCTGACCCAGTTGGGCAGCCAGATGGAAGTCACAATCATCACAGTCGCTGTCGCGCGTCAGTCATGTCCGTTTTCTTGGTGATGTTTCACAGAGTGGAGGGTCTCGAACGACGTCATCGCGGATGGCGTGTGGCGGGGGGGAGAGTATGGGGCAAACGTACCGGCCGCAAAGGCCACCAGGGCCGATGTGTAAATGGAGACTCGGGTCATGGCAACTTCTATCGTGACAGCTGTCTTCGAGAGTTGAAGTAAAAGAGGCAAAAATACTGTGTGGGAGATGGGAAGAGGAAATGTTGGTGCCTGTTGGCCTGTGATGGTCGGCTTGAAACAGGGAATGAGCGCGTGGCTGGTGGAGAGGTAAAGTGGCATCTGTAGGGATCCGGCGGGGTTTGTTGTGGCTTAGATCCTGGAGCATTAAATGAACAAGCGCGTCAGGCACGACAATTGGAGTTGAGATGAATCTTGGCCTGGAACAATTGAATAGGTGAACGAAACGAACAAAAACGAGGTTTAAGTCGTGCATTTATTAAGTGTTTGGTCATTTCATGCTGTGTTATCACTTGGTTGTGATAAAGATCAAAGACAAGTTTACAGCCTAACAGATAACGACCATTTTAGGTGGTAAAGATGCCTTATCAGATAGTGTTATATCACTTAAACAATAACACCTTGCAGTCTGACGGTAATAATGCATCAAGGAACAGTAAAAGCGGTGTATAATCAAGAAACAGAAGAAAAACCGAACTGAGAATACATCCGTACATCCATCCTCAGCTCTCACTGAAAAGATCTTCGTGTCTCGTGAGCATTTGTTGAACACCAGGCAGAAGATTCTCTCCATGACTCCCTCAGGACCCCTGAACAATTTTCATATCTCCCCCAAGCCCTCATTTATGAAACGAAAATTGCAATTTTTACTCCTGGACCAGCTGTCAGTTGCCTAGCTGAGAAATGGCGTCGAACCGGATCACTCTTCCCCCATCCCGGACAACAGATGGCCCAGTTCCTGCAAGATGTGTCTCCCTCAGCCTGGGGAAGACTCGTCAGCTGGTACCCTTATCAAGATGCAATGCGTGAATCCTTCAATGGGATCTTGCCTTGGGCTACGTGGAGTGTCTTCCCCCGTAAGGAGTCCCCTGCCTGTACGACAACGAAGCTGTCAGCAACGGAACAAATATGCTCCCCAGCTGAAGTCTCTCGAGCAACCTCCCCTCGTGTCAACCTTGGTCTAGGTACGGCTGAGCTCCTCGAAGGAGGGGGGTGTTGGACAAAAAAGACGCGCCACAATAAGCGGCCTTGGATCGGTTGCTTGCCTGGGAAGCTGTAACCATCGCGGGTCCAAGAATCTGCCGCGCTGCGCTTAGCCAAACCCCGAATAGATCACTCCCACGTCCGCAGACCAGGGCGGTTTCAGACGTCATTGCCATGCTGTCATTTATGGGTGTCCTCCTGTCGCTTTCTCGCAAGATGACCTAAAAACGTACATGGCTTTGCACACCAAGCTGCTTCAGTCGGTGGCTGGCACTATCGGGCCCAGGATGCGAGGACTGGCAACGGAGAGGGCTGAAAGGTCACGTTCCTTGCTCAAGAAGTATTTTTTTTTCTGTCCCCTTTTCAGCTGTTGACCCCTGGTTTATGAGGTTCTGACGTCGATGTCAGAACAGGACCAGAGAAGGGTCGCTCCCTTTGCTCATCTTCTCATATCATGACATGACTGTAAGGTTCTCAAAGTGAGACATCTACACAGTGCAATGGAAGAAAACAGGATATTTTCAAGAGCATAAAGCCGCTTAGGCAACATTGACCTCAAGGCGCAGCCCATCGAGTAGCCGTTGCAGAGCGACATGACAACTGCTGCACTGTACAGCACTGCACTGCGCATCAAAGAGCGGCATGCTGCGTCCTAGAAAGAGTGAGTTATCAATTCTAGAGGACCATAAATAACAAAAAAAGCGAAATGCCTTTTTTTACTGCATGCGAGGAGAAGAAGGCGTCTTCAATATGCCCATTATAGCTTACGGGCTTTTATGGTTGCACATTTTTTTGACCCTCCTGCAGGCCATCGCGGGTCAAAAAGAAAGGATTCTGCCTTGGCTGTCGTCGAAACATGCCTTGGCCCGGTGACCCAAAGGGAGGAGACGATGCAATTGGATTGGGTCTCCTTCCTGCGAGGAGACGGAGTTTTCCATCTCGTGCTCTGATGCGCTGCTGCACTGCCACCCCTCAGAGTAGTCCCAAGATCTATCTGGGAAATGTGTGTCCTGTCCTGCCCAGAGAACTCTCAACCACCATTTTTGGTCCCTATTCTTTCAAAGCTGCACTCGTGACTGGCCTGACTCTCACAGCATTTTCGGCATCTCCCGCTTTTTCTTGTCTGTCTGCCCCGAGAGTCTGGAACCAAGGGGCCTCCGGCATGACGACGTTCCGGGTGGGGGGATGCAGTGAGACATGCTTCCATGCCATGGTCGGCAGTCGACGATATTTCATCTTTTACGAGAAACAAGTGGTTTTTGCTCGGTTTAGCTGCCGAGTTTAAAATTCCCGTCTTAGTCATACAACTTAGTTACCAAGATTTCACTTGTTCAATCCATCTCATCTCTTTGTCATCAATGTCGATGGCATCTCCCGCGGAACTCACGAAACTCCCATGCCAGACATGCTCGAACCCAGTCAATATCTGCCGCTATTCTCGCACAAAAAACCTTGGTTTCAGCTGAGGATTCTGTGGCATATGACGATTGCATCTCGATGCTGTCATTGGTCGCAAAGAGGTAGCCACGAAAAAGCCATGTAAGACTCAGCCCAACTCAACTAAGGAAACCAGAGCCAATGGCTCGACGCCACACAAACGGCGCCCGTTTGATCCCCCATTTCGGCGACCACATTCCCCTAACCACCAGCCAAGGACTCTCTGTGTCTACTGGTATCGTGGTGGGGGAAATAGAGGGCCAAGCACTCTTCGCCGGTGAGCCACATTGTCGGCTCCTGCATGGACGGGACCAGGACGAAACGAGTCTAGGCGATGCGCCTCGACGCAACTTTCCGTACAGTGCTTGTCCCTGGCCTGGTACTGACGCCCTGCCGGATCTTCTGCCTGTTGCTGTGGGATTCTGGCTTCTCCTGTCTATCTTGTATTAGGCAGCATGGCCGATACTCCAAGACTTGGTTGAGGGTTGCGGGTTGTAAGCTCCATGCAACGCAAGACGGCCTCGCAGAATCTTGTCGACAACGACCCTGGGCCAACCATTGAGGAAACATCAAGTTGGTGGCTGATTTTGTCTCGCTGCTAGGAGCATCCCTTGTCAAATCTCGATGAGAGAGCCCCCCGGTATGAGGGAGGGACCACTAATCTCGTCTTTGATGAAAAGCAACTGCGGCTTGTGGATCAGACAATATCAACCTTTAACGGGAGAAATACAGGGAACAATACCCAAAAACTTGCGCCTCCCTGAACATGACCGGGGTGTCCGATATACACTCCAACTTTGAAGCTGTCTCGGAGGACAAACAACACGGAAGCATAGCCATGAGCGGTGTGTGTGCGTTGCAACGGGCTCCTCCACCAAGACTGCCTCGCCAAGGAGGACAGGACGGGACCCTCACTCACGATGCCCTCGAAATAAGCATCTCACGCGTGGAGGCACTGCCTCTCGGCACATGTGTCATTCACAGCCGTGCAGGTTGCGGCACCCAATGGCTTGGCCGGGCCTCGTCTCCCCCCATGTTACCGTCCGGGTGGTGCGCCTTCAACCCGGAACACTGCCACGCTCCCAGGCTATCAGCCCTAAATGATGCAGGCGTTTGACGGCTCTTGACGTGCGGGCTTGAGAGGCTTTCCCGCCGGTTCTAAGATTACCTTCCAATGAGGTTGCCCGTGCGCCCTTTTCTTTTTCGAGGCCGTCTTTTGGTCTGTCTACCCTTTCTCTCTTCTTCGCGAACCCTACCGTACAGTGTGGGGGGATATGCTACTTTTGTTTCAAAGGCCCAAGGCAACCAGCTCGAGCCTAGAGGGTCCGTCTGGCTTGATGTTTATTTTGAGACACGGTTCTGCTTCATCCATTTATTCGCTTGGCGCCCTGGGGGACTTTGAGCATCTTCTTCTCTCGTGGCCCCCATCAACCACAAACGCCTATGTACATCGAAACTCAACAACAGCATCCATGGCCTCCAAGCACCCATTGAGACGGTCGTGTGCTTTTTGCAGGGCGAGGAAGATTAAATGTTCCAACGAAACCATCTGCGAGGCCTGCCGCAAGCAGAACACTGACTGCATCTACGACTTTGAGTCACCACGACCCAAGGGTCGGAACTCTAGCATCGACAGCACAAAGTCCAACTTGCTCCATGTTCGAAGCGATCATGGGTTGCCGGATAGCAAGAGGAGACGATCTTGCTCTGCGAGCTCCACCCCTTCTACTCCCCCGAAGAACCAAGAGGATCAGGTTCCCCCAGGGGAAACCTTTGAAAGCATCGCTGCATCCCTTGAACAGATGTTTCGGGAGAAATTTCCTCAAAAGTCTGTCAAGTTTACCTCGGAAGAGCAATCCGACTCTGAGCCAAAGTCCAGACCCAAGGATATCAGGTATACCGGTCTTCTCTCCCTCCTGGCCTACGACCTTGTCGGGCTTGTCGTTGACAGATTTGGCTCTTTGGGATGCTACCACAATGAAGACAACAGTAGTCGATTCTTCCGGTCCGGCCTGGCCAGCGATAATACCCAAAACATGTTCGACAACATTGTCCAGGGAAACAACCCCCTTTCCGACTATGGCCCACGACAGCGGACGCAACTGATCGATGTCTGGTACTCCGTTCACCCCTTGTCTTTCCTCATCTCCAAGACTCTGCTCCTTCGGGAAGTCCGCGACGGAACCTGTGACGAGGTCCTTATAGCTAGTATGCTCGCTGAGGCCAGCTTCGTCCTCGGAGACGAGATCAGTGTTGGTCATGGCCGCGACTTGTTGAAGTGGGCCGAATCACAACTCCAGAACCGTCGACGTCATCAACAGTCCGGCGAAGACAGTTCCATACACTCAAACATACCCACAAGGGTCTACAAGCGAGTCACCACTGCACAAGCCTTGGTCCTGCTGGCCTGGAATGCCCTCTCCTCCTACAAGTTTCGTCGGGCAGTCTGCTACATCGACCTGGCTAGCAAGATGGTGACGGAGATCAAAGAATGCATGGCGAGGGATATGTCTCCACCAAACTCCAGCCGTATCAACGGGGTCGATGTGTTGGATGTTGAGAGGGAGATTGTGACCTATCTCTGGTGGACAACATTCTCCCTGAATCTTTGGACTTGTGTCCAAGCAGGCTTCTTGCCCGAGTCCACCCCCGCTACCTTCACCCTTGATTCCCTTCCTGTCACGGAGGCCTCCTCTATCATGATTCAACTCGACTTGGTATCCGAGAACTTTAGCACGCTGCAGAAACAAAAGAGCAGCATGCGCGAGATGTGGCCTCTCGCCCACATTTCCAGCACTGTTGCCTATCTGTTCCTTCACACTTCCGAGCAGGCGGCAGCGAGACACGGGGTGAGTGTTTGTCGAGAGGCTATCCGCTTGTTTTCAGGCGAAGCAAACAAGGCAGAAGAGAAAAACAAGGCGCCTTTTGGACGAAGAGCTGACGACGCTTCACGACACTTGCTCCTTGCGTTCCATCATACCATGGCTGCCCAGTTTATCTTTCCGAAAGCCTTTCGGGATCAGGCAACCATCTCTCCAGATACTGTTGATCAGTTCTGCACGTCGATGGATCAGATTCTTCGATTCCTCTCCCTGACCCCTGAACAGCCTTGCGATTCCATCTCCATCACCTCTTCCCTTCACCAGTCCCTTCCCAAGGCCCTCTGCCTCCTCTTCGATACATGCTCTCGAGGTTTCAACTTTATCCGTGCCAACCTGGGCCTCAGTCTGAACGAGACTTACTTCCATCAAGGATGGGATGGGAGACTACATCCACTTGCAACTCGGCTCTACACCATGAGCAAGGATGATCGCTTCCATCAGGGGTCGACGCTTCGTGCTGTGAGGAAGCAACTCAAGACTTGTGCTCGTGCTTTCGGAGCAGCTGGTGCCTCAAACTCTCTGGGAATCCCTGAAGCAAATACAAACCACATTCGCTCGGCCTCACATTCTCCCCAGCTCAACGTTCAGGCGCCTGGCTACTTCACTGCCACACCGCAGGCTATTGGTGATGCGTCATCTCCTTTCTCATGCATTGAGGATATCTCTAGGGTATCTTCATCCATGCCATCGTCATCTGGATCATCGGCGAGTGTCTCGACTCAATCGTTTACTCCTTTTGAGCAAATGAGCAAATGGCCAATTGATGGTGGCTTCTCTCCAGACATGCTGAGCACAAGCACCTTTAGCCCTCCACCAGCCATCCAGCATGGCGTTCCCAATGGATCGGCCATGAACAATATGTGGTACTCTCAACCTCCGATGATGGACCTCGAGCCCGCCGGCCCGGTCTCGATCCAGCTTGGTCAATGGGTTTGGCCGCCCACAAGCACCGAGGAAGCTACATATCTCTCCTTTCAAGCTTTGGACATGGAGGAGGCACCGGAATAGATTGAGTTTATGAAAGATGGTCTAAGCCAAGAGGGCAAAGATTAGGACATGACTTGCGAAAATCTTGATAAAAAAGACGAAAGGTTGAGGCTGGGTTTAGGATCAAGGCTTTTGGGAGGGGGGAGGCTACCCACCATATGATCTTTGCCTGCTTTCAACGCATAGACTATATCATATAGCACGGGATGCTTCTGCCGCCGCCGGCATCAGGCCATGGAGTTATTTTACTGGTTGTGATATTGGGTACAAGCCCGGGTGTGGGTTTGGGAATTCATGAATTGTATGTATGAAACGAAACAACTGAGACTGGCACGTCTTGCAAGAAAAAGGGATGATGAATGATGGAATGAATGTGTTTGAGATCAGTTTACCCAAATTTAGCTACATGTTAGATATTTGGAAATTCTTCGCTATTTATGCCAGTTTACTTTCACATATTGCGTCCCTGTCAGAGACCAACGACACCTCTTATACATGTCGGTTTTTATTGAGCTTTGATTGAGATACTTTGATCCCCATTTTGGGTGGAATAAAGTCAGAACGAAATACATGTCGGGTTGCTATCATTGCATATCCTCTCCTCTGTCTCTTCTGGACGCTGCCGCTACCAAATCTGGATGTCCCTTGCGCCCACCTTTCTCTTACACTGGTAGTACAAAGTTGAGGAGGTGTTTTTGTCCAACTATACTAGAAGAAGAAACCGAGTTGTTATAAAACCCCTTCTAATCATTTGCTAATATTTATGATGAGATAGCGCACATCGTGGCGAATCTACAGTTGGATGATGTTCAGCCCACCAGCAGAGAGCCAAAAGATGCGGCAGCTAGCTTCTCGTCCTGGGACTTCTTGGGGCAGGTGAAGGATCCATAACCTTGCAGTAGTACCAGGCCATGTCTCCTCTTTTCATCTTAGACACTTCTATCCCACCTTAGGGCTACCTTTTTATAAGACTTTAGAGAGACACTGATGAGAATTTACCAAGTAAGTACAACACCAAAAGCACAACCAAAAGCCTATAGATTAGGGACACAATTTTTCTCATTCTCCTATTCTATCAATTAAATACGCGTTAGATTTACTAATCATGCACCGCGCGCAATCAGTAAACCTACTCTTTCTATATATAAATAACCCCTTATTTCCTAGAGAGCTTCTTCCTTTCTTTCTCTTCTCTCATACATCACCGTCACCCGACGATGCCCTCCCTGCAAGAGCCTCCGGGAGCAGGAGTCCAAGGACTCTACCACCACCACCACCGAAACCAGCAAGCGCACTGAACCTGTGGACTCTATCACTACCACCGAAACTAGTAAGCGCACTGAACCTGTGGACTTTACTACTACCGCCGAAACCAGCAAGCGCACTGAACCTGAGTCCTCCGAAGACACTCCCGTCCCTCCACTACATCTGTATGTACCTTTCGCCCACGTATTGCGCTTGACATTCCCTACCAGAGACCAATAACGACACATCTTATACATGACGCAGCCTTATTGATGGGTCTGCCCGACCCGACGGGAGCAAACGAGGTCAGTGTTGCGACTAGACCCACTAAAAAATAGAGGTTGTAAGACAAATGCCCCTCCTCGCATACAAAATTGCGGGGAAATAAGGCCTACAGAGTCGGAGTTGACTTACATATGGGCAAAGGATGCGTTGCGATACTTTTCCTGTTCCAAGTCTATAATCTTTCGTCGTAACTATTCCCTCACAGACCGAGTTAATTGTCCGGTACAAATGGTCCAAGGGAAGACAGGTGTCGTCGAGGGCCCAGCTGACTGAGGTCGAGACGAGAATCAATGAGGCTTGTTATCAAGTTGGCCAACTGGCTGGGACTACAACAGGGTTGTTGCTTGCCTTCTTTGGCCACGCAGGCCTGGTCAAATGAACGGCTCTAGCGCTGGGGGAATGTATTGTGGTGGGTGGACTATAAAACGGTCAGTATAAAAAGCTGGCGAGCGAAGCGAGGACAGCTCTCCGCGGGAGGGCCGCCGGAGGCAAATTTGGTCACACCTTGGAATGGCGCAGGACTGTACAGGTTAGTCAATTGTGGTTATTCTGATCATTTTGATCTGGGTTCTGTCGAGATATGCTGACATATATCTAGCAACTTTAACTCCACCAAGGCTATGTGTGAGGGGGGAGATAACTCGGGGCTAACTTTATGCATTTATTGGGCAAGGCAAATCGCCATCGGGGTTCCAGTTCGACTTCAGTACAGCTTCAGATGAAGTCACTGAACCGTTATTCACTGCGCCTTCCCTCGTTGACTGTTTTGATGAGACAAGGTTGGTCGTTAGTGGGTCTCACATCTGCAGCCCCTCCCGTCGGCACGGAAATAAATAACCTTATTTCCAACCATAGAATTTTGCGGGGGTAACGGGGAGCTTTTTCTGTCAGGCAGGCAGGAAGGTGAGGCTGACTTGATGTTAGGAAGAGATATTGTTGCCCAACATGTGAACAGTTGTGATTGGGTACAGAGACCAGCAAGGATTGAGAGATGGTACACGCGTCAGTGGATACAATACTTTCCTGAGGCTGAAAGGAGAGTTTAGTTTTATAGAGATCAGTGGTGGAAGAGAGTCTTCACCTTAAGGTTGTCGCGTCAACAGAGGGAGAACCCTGAAGAGAGGGTGTAGTTAACGGCTCTTTAGACCTCCCGGTGTTGACAAGATTGCCGCCGGCAGCGTCACATAGGCCGTGTTCAGACTGGAAGCTGGCTCCCGCCCCTGTTTCTCATTTCACCTTCAATCTGACTTTGGTTGATGCCCAATTCCGTTGGACTTCCCAGTGGGTCTGTTGGACGCCTGATGGGTGTTGAATCCGCACCAAGTGGGACATGCGGCTTAAGCTGAATAGAGCGAAAAGAGCATGCATCAGAGTTGGGATCGTGCATTGAAGTCCTGCAAGGACCTCGAAGGATAGTCGTTGTTGCATTCAGCAGGTAAGCGTATGCGCCACTGCCGTTTACGGCGGTGGGGAGTTTGTCACAGGGCGAAGAAAAGAGAACGGTACAGATGTTTGAATCAGTCATCATTGAAATTACTGGATCTCGCTGGACCAGTTGTCATGCTATCTATGTAATAGTATCCCAAACCTCACGCCATTAACCATGTAAGACGAAGCCGTCGTTAAAATCTTTTCACAGAAACGCTTAAGCCATAGAGAACTGAAGGAGAACCTTGGTGACCCGGTAAGGATCGGCGTTGGAGGCAGGGCGACGGTCCTCGAAGTAACCGTAGCCCTTGGCTGCGGTTTCCCGAGGAACTCGGATACTTGTTCCACGGTTGGCAACGCCCCAGGAGAAGGAATCGATAGAGCCAGTCTCGTGACGGCCAGTAAGACGCTGGTCGTTGTCCTCACCGTACTCAGCGATACACTCGGCATGGTGAGGCTCAAGCTTCTTGAGGGCATCCTCGATGACCTTCATGCCACCCTCCTCACGCATGGCCTTGGTAGAGAAATTGGAATGTAGCCCGGCCCCGTTCCAGTCTCCAGGGATTGGCTTGGGGTGCAGAGAAACCTTTGCGCCGAACTCTTCAGAGATGCGGGCGAGGAAGAATCGCGAAACCCAAAGCATGTCGCCCACTGGAGTTTTTGGTGGTTAGCAACGATATTTTTGGAAAAGCGGGGGAATTTCGGACGTACTCTCAATACCCAGGCAAGGACCCACTTGGTACTCCCACTGAGCAGGCATAACCTCAGCGTTGGTGCCGGAAATCTTGATACCAGCGTCTGAGTGATGTTAGAATTTGGGTGTCACGTGACCACCATCGCGACACGATTGAACTTCTACGAATGATAAATGCGATGACATGTCGCAAATCATCATTTGTAGGATTTCAAACGTGCAGACGGCTTAGGGATGAGTGAAACTTACACAAGCAAGCCTTGTAATGAGCCTCAACGATATCACGCTGGACAACCTTGCCAGTGCCGACACCGCAGTAGTACTCGCCCTGACTGAAAGGAGGTTAGATAAGCTTGCGAAACGAATATCAGACAACTTACGGAGCAGGGAAACCACCAGAGGGCCAGCCGTAGGGTCGGTTGTCAAGACCGAGGAGGGTGTACTCCTGCTCAAGACCGAACCAGGGCTCGTCATCGGCGTAGGTGTCCATGACCTTTACGCAGTCATGTCGGTAGTTGTACTTGTTGGGAGTGCCATCGGCGTTCCAGCACTCAGCGAGAACGATGATGTTGGGAGAGCCACGGAAGGGATCGGGGTAGACGGCGCAAGGTCGGAGGTAGACATCGGAGTTGTCACCGGGGGCTTGGCGAGTGGAAGAACCATCGAAGTTCCAGACGGGGAGGTCCTCGGGCTTGTACTCCTTCTCAGGGAGAGTCTGTGAGAATTCGATTAGTATGACTGTTCATTGTTGTTGTTTCTTGCTTCCTTCTCAATCGGGCAATGCCGGCTTTATCCAGACCGACGGATCGGGACCCGCAATACCCCATAAAGTGGGGTATGCGGGTGGCTATTTTTGGTCCCATTGGCCAGAAGGCAGGCGCGACGCCGGAAAGAGCGAATGCGCTGCTGAGCCTCGGATGGAAGACCCTGCGGCGAAGTGATGACGCTGGGTCCGGCCGGGTGTAGCCAGAAATTGCCGATTCGCCATCGGAACAGGAAAAAAGGCAGCCCGGACAAAGGAGGCCGGAAAGGAGAAGTTTGAGTAAGACTTACTCGGGACTTTGATCGGGTCTCGCCATCAGCATCAACCCAGACGTACTCGGCCATGATCTGGCCCTTCTGGTCGAGCTTGAGGTACTTTGCGAGGGTCTCGGTCCTCGAGGTGGTGGGAGCTGAAGTCGCCTATGACATGTGGTGTTAGTGGGCGCCGCCGATAACAGGAGGGGCAGGCATATGATAAGGACTCACCATTGTGAATGTGTGTTTTTTGTGAGGTGAGAGGGGGAAAAGATTCGAATTCCAAGCGAGATCCGGGAAGAAAGAAAGTGAATTGATACTAAACGTATCAGACAAATAGACGGGAATGTGAAGGATGACCAAAATTCAACGTTTGAAAGTCCGGGGCGGATGAGGGTTTTATGTTGACGGATTTGAGCGCCGCCGCCGTCTCCAAAGAACAGACAGCTTGACTCTTTCGCCCACCAAAAGATAAGACTTGCTGTGGCCGGATGCAGGGGTGTGGCTGCTACCGGCCATGGTGGGTATTTCGCCCATCACAGGGTGCGATTGGCGTTCGGCAGGGCCAGAAGAGGAGGGGGGGTGGCGTAAAGGATCCTCGCAAACCGTACGCACATGGAAGATACATGAGCTCTACATAGAACACCTACTTCTCCAACATGTACTTTGTCGCGGGAGGGAAAAAACCATAAGGTAACGACGTTCCGTTCAGGGATTACTCTCGCCACGCCCCCGTAAACCAGCCCAGCCCAGAACCAGAACCCGAGCGACAAAAGCTGCTAAATTGAGCGCATTCAAGAGTCGGCTCGGAGTCAATTTCTCTCTGTCATATCCTTTCTCGTTGTGCGCGCGCGCGGGCAGCATCCCACCGCCCGCTCTCATCATATCCGGTCTTGCGGCGGTCTTCCGGTCAGCCAAGGGGTGCACCCCCAACCGGTTTTCATGGGCTGCGTCAATGCTGCTGCTGCTGCTGCTGCTGCCGGCAGGATACCAGCTCTTCTCTGTTCAGGGCACCGCCGCCTCGTGATGACACCGAGGGCGGGTAGGGGAGTCGCTGAGTACCCATATGACATAACGGGCGGCGGCCTCGGCGGAGCTCTGCTCACGAGGGGGTGTGTGCGCCGGGTCTGATCCATGTACCTCCGTACTCGCACAGCCGCTCGGCGGAGATCGCCAGCGGCATATGGCGGTGCCCCTTCGAGGTCCCTCCCCAGCCACCACCGGGCCGGGTTGGCTCAGCGACCTCTGTCTCTTGTTAATTGAACTGTAATGCTGTATCCGTAGAGAACAGTGCCGATTCGGCTTCTATTTTGAAAAAAGAGTCATATGAGAATTGACGACCACGGATGGAGATTCCTGTAGAAGCGCCCTCCTCCGACTCGCTCACCCACGGAGTCCCATCCCCGACGACCAGGCCAGACCAAAGACGCAACGCAATCAGTTCTCCCCTCCCCCCATCCTCGACCAATGTAAATGCCTATCCAAAGACCCCAACCCAACCCAACGCGTGCCAGGGCCCTTCTTATCGTCAGAAACTGTTAAAAAAGAGTCAAGTTAGCTGTGGTGCGGTGCGCGTGTGTGTGCCCGCCGCATGCCCGCAAGGGGCAAGGTGGGGTGACAAGACCAGGCAAGACGAAGCCCTTTCCGCTCATTGATCAGCCCGTCCACTCGGCGTGTGCCAATTACTCTTCCTCCAGACCGAAGCCATCGCGGACCCGAGCAGAACCTGCCCTGTGAAGCCTTGACAGTTTGTGATTACACTTTGATCGAGTCAGAAGATAGCGATGCTATCTGATTGACCTGTCCCCCATTCCCAATCCCCCCCCATATTG
>JABCKD010000488.1:0-34407 GCA_013186415.1 Fusarium sp. NRRL 66088
CCCCAAGCCCCCGGCCAAGAAGCCAGCCGGAAAGGTGCCCCCCCGCCGCAAGCACCACGCCCCCAAGTCGGAGAACTTCTACCGCATCCGCACCCTCCGCCAGAACATGTTCTCGCCCGCCCCTCCGCCTCTCCGCATGGCTCGTCTGAGGTATCTCCGCCACTGGACTATTCACCGCGCGTGGCAGCTTTTCCGTCGGCAGCAGCGTCTGGCTACTGAGCAGGAGCGTCATCGTATGTACAGTGGTATGTACAATGCCTGTGAGGAGCTGCGCCAGACGGTTGGCCCTGGAAATAGAGATGAGGGGTACTTGTACAGAGTGGCCATGGAGAAGAAGGGTGTCTGGGGCACAGAGGCTGTACCGATCGAGTATTCTCGCTATCAGACTGAGTATCCCGCCAAGGACGCGTGGAACCACGATTGGAAGAGGTAAAATATGGTGTTGAGTGTATGAAGGAGCTTCATGAGCATCAATGTGTACTGTATGTATTATAAGCAGCTGGTATATGATGGGGGTTAGAACAAGCCAATGTTTCAAGGGTTCTAAATGACAAGGCTGAGTGTCAAAAGCAGGCATAGTGAGCTCCATGATGAAAAGGGCCTTAAAGCAAAGTTATACCAGATATATGTGATTTGTGTTCACTTGAAGCAAAAGAAAAAAGATAAGCACAGCATTCGAAACATCAAAGTCATCACTCTCTATCAAATATCAGCTTAGCAAACGACAGTCACTACCAATCTCGCCTCCATACATCTCATCTCATCTCATCTCCTATCCTACACTTTTCAACTTCCCCACCCAAGCTCTATTTCCAAGTCAAATGATATGCAATACACGCAGAGAGTATCAATGTGATTTTGCCGCCAACTTGGATTCGAATCCTACTCCGTTGCTATAACCCCTCTTCCCCTTTTTGTGCTGTGCCGTGCCACACAGCTGCGGCGTTGCAAGAAAGTTTCGCTTGCCAAGAGATTAAGAAATACCCAGATCCTCCCTTAAAACAAAAGCCAACTGATTATTAAGAGAAAGAAAAAAAGACGATGAGACGAATGCGAAATTGCAGGATCAGAAAATGGGGGAGAAATAGCAGAATGGGGGCTTGAGGGAGGACGAGGGCTGTGTTGTTCGTTCCTTTCTCCAAGAGGAGGAACTCCAATGAGTGAATATTTCATTTTGTTTGCAATAACGCCTGAAACAACGCAGTGATAGGTAGCGGTCGGTGGCGGTGATGGCTTCGGAGCTTTCGACCGAAACGCCGACGGGGCTGTAAGCAAGGACCTTTTGGCCTCAAGCTTGCCTCTGAGGTGTGTGAGTATGAGTGTGAGTGCGTGTGTGTATGCGCGTGTCAAGTAAAAAAGTCCTCCCTCCAAAGCGCCGAGCAACAAGTCCTCTATATCCCGATTCTGATTCCTTGCCCCAAATCCTACAATTATCTCCAGATATCCAACTTGTTCTGATATTATGGCCGTGGCCGGGCGAGCGAGGGTTGGCTGTGGAGCCGACGAGGGCATTCATGGATCGTATGTCAGCCTCGTCTGACTCGTCCTGATGTTGAGCTTAATCCCCTCGGCTCAGGTGTTGGATTCGCATCGTATGCTCATTCCGAAGAGCTAGGTCGCAGCCGTTTACAGCACGACACAGCAGCCACCACCCTCGCCCTTCTCAAAGGTCAAGAGGGCGGCGCGAGTGGCAGCTTCAAAGACATCGTCGACGCCCTCGCCGCTCAAGCTGGAACATTCCAGATACCGCTTGGCGTTAATCTCACGGCAGATAGCTTCGCCGTCATGCTCGGAAACGAATCGCAGTGACTTCTTGCGCATCTCCTCGATCGCGACCGGGTCTTCTCGGAGGTCCTTCTTCAAACCGACGAGGATAATAGGGACACCGCTGCACAGGCGGGTAGCCTCTTCGATCCACTGTAACACACGTCAGCTTCGGGGTGTTTCCATTGCCCGTTCCGGGGGAGCCGCACCTTGTGTTTAACGTTGTCGAGGGAATCTGGAGTATCGATGGAGAACCCTATCAGGATGACATGGGCTTTTGAGTATGCAAGAGGTCGTAATCGCTCGTAATCTTCCTGGCCAGCGGTATCCCATAGGGCGAGCTGGACAGACTTGCCGTCCACTCTGCAATCCGTCACATAGTTCTCGAAGACTGTAGGAATCTGGTTCGGATGTCAATAGCTGTCGTCGCAAGGCAATTTCGATCGGGACTCACGTAGTGCTGTAACGATATCTGTTAGCAAAGTCTTGATAGAGAGGGTAGAAGGAGGAGCTTACTGTAGGGAAATATCCTAGCGTAAAGACGCTCAGCAGACTAGTCTTGCCGCAGGCACCATCACCGATAATGACCAACTTCCTATTATGAATGTTAGAGACCAAGCTGATATATAGATTGCCGATATCGTGATTGACAGAGGGCGTGAACGGTCGCCGGGATTGGGCAAGGCAGCGGCAATACGGGATCGAGGCGCGCAATAGAGGTCGTACCTGCGGATAACGTTCTGAGGATTTGCACTCATGGTGAATCAATTATATGGGTCAAGAATACGAGCGACGCTTGTTTGAATGCAATCGGAAGCGATGTTGGATCTGGAGTCTATTACGAGCCCCAGATCGTTAGGGATGAAGAGGAAGGATCGGCCGCTCTCGTCGTCGGATTGAACTATGGGCCGAGAAGCGACGAGGTACAATAGCAAGAGGGCGTCGTCGCGTTGATGGCAGCAGTCAGACGAAGATGACGGGATAGATTCGAGAGCTCGCTTCGTTGGGTAAGAGGAGAGAAATGTCGTCGAGTCTGGGCCCCTATTTTCTCACGGGCTTTGGATGATGGATGGTTGTTGGATGAGTGAGCAAGGGACGTCGGGGGAGCGCGGACGTGGAGCGAGGAGCGGGCAATGAATACGGTTCAGCCCCGGGGGGTAGTGCGCAGGGCGTTTTTTTCTGGCGGTGGGACGCAGGGAAAGACGGGAGAGAGAGAGAAAAGAGAGCGTGAGGACGGTGGTTGGAGGAGGAGAGAGGAGAAGATGGGCTTTTTTAATGGGAATACGAGCGTCAGAGTACCAAGGTAAGGTACGTATGTATGTAGGTATGGATGTAGGACTCTGGGCTTCTTTTTCTGGAGGAACAAGTCTCCCAGCCAGTCAGTAAAGCAGACAAGGCACAGTAGTAGGTCGGGGGTGCGTGGGCGTGGTGAGGTGCTGTGTGTGTTGTGCTGTGCTGTGCGTAAGGTGCTGTGTTTTTTTCGGCTTGTCCCTGCGAGCTGGGGCCGGCTGGTTGGCTTGTATTTTGGGCTTGGGCCGAACTGTGCTGAGAGAGGTACAGCTAAGCAGCTGGGCTGGGCTGATGGGATGGAGGGATGATGGAGACGGGAATTGGAGAGTTGTTCGAGGTTTCCGGCGCTAGACGAACCCAACTTGGACACTGGAGCAATATATCAGATGGGAAAAGCAATCACTTCAGCTCCGTGCGCCTCAGAGGCAGCCTCTGGTCTATTGTTGGTGTCGGGGCGGCTGTTTACGACGGCGACGGTGGGTGAAGGTTGTGGTGGTGGTGGAGAGAAACAGCTCGGCTCCCCTGGCGCTCAAGGTGGAGAACCATGGACTGGACACAGAAAACGGGCCCGGGACCTTTTTTAGCTGACCATGAGGTGAGGTTGGGTGGACAGCAAGACGCGGGCAGACAGCTTCTGTTACAACCGTCGAGCAGGCAGTGGAGACGTGCTGTGGGTTCATTGATGTCACTCTATTCTCGACGTGCCAGAGACATCTCCACGGCTCTAGAAGATTTGACCTCAGTACCTAGACAAGCATTAGCAACCAGCACAATGCGCAACAGTAAGCATCCATCTTTGACACCAGCCAGGGGCATGACACCCGCACCCTGCAGAACAGAATGGTTACCAAGCAAGCAACAGCAGCAATAGTTCGCCTGGAGAGCTCTCACTCACAGCAGCCCCTGGGGCGGAGCGTCCAAGGGCTCCATCCTACAGCCTGGGCCTCTATCCTAAACAGGTAATGTGAAGCCAGCCGCAAAACTAAAGGGTCCAGCGTCAGCGTCAGAGAGACAGATCTCGATACGCTGACGGGACTCTCTTAGTCGCGGCAAATAATACGCAATAGGATGCAAAAAATTGCTAGGTGCGCTGATCTGCAGGCACATCGATTATGTACATGCTCATCGTGAAGCTTGCTCCTTCCGGGTGATCCAATTAGCTATCGCCAGTATGTATCGTCACGGAGGTGAGGTGAGTTGGCTCCCATCAACATCCGCCAGCAACTTTTTACATTTCACATGATCGTCTGTTCAGCGAACAGCAACCTCATACTCGCACTCCTTTGTTTCGGCATAAATTATGTTCCCCGTAAGGAATCTCCACCATTGACAGCCTCGCTGCAAAACAAACAAAAATACAGGTCAACACGATGATGACGGCAACATCAGATCCATGGCATCTCAATGCCGAAAGATCCACCTCTCGAAATCTGCATTCCTCCCCTAACTACCCATCCCGGAGTTTTCGCATTCGGTTTACTGTGTTTGGGTACTATATCCTCGACTTGAAGAGTCCGTTTGTCTTGTGCTTAGCTGGCGCCGCACCGTCATGCCATGTCATGTCACTGGCCGAATGCTTGGGCGCCCTTTGAGGCTGTGCACCTCAAGGCAGGAAGGAAAAAGGGCACTGCGGAGACGCACCAACCAAACCCACCCGCCAGCCGGTAAGCTAAAAACAGGCACAGGGACCTTGCCAGGACGAACTAAGAGATCCCCCTAAAAAAGAACCCTGGCAATTGGTAAGAGGCCGGCCTGCCTTGGCAGCTTGGAGAGTTGGAGAGGACCCCCGTGTCTCGGAATATCACAGAGATCGTCGCCGCCGTCAACTCTGACCATTCTCCCGGCTCCCTCCCGTCCATGGGCATGCCTCATCCCAGATCTCGGGCCCGGCGGAATGCCGGTATGTCTCCGGTTCGCTTACGCTTCATGGCTGGCTGGCATTGAATTTTAACGTGCAAACACGAACATGGCCAGTTCTCTCCCCACAGAGGCTTCTTACCTGCGTCTGGTGATGACGGCAGATCGGGGTCCCCGACAACCAAATCCGTCACCGTCGAGTGTCTTACTCGCTTATTCGCCTTTATTGGGTTGCAACCACGATACTCGATAGACGATAGACGCTCCGTCTTTCTGCAGCCAATGTTGACAACTCTACAGCCGCGTTGATTTAGACGACCTTCTTTGTTCCCATGGGTCGAGTGTCATGTCAACTTATCTTCAGGCAAGACACGCAGGAACCTTAACATGAACCGGTTCATTGTGGCAACAGCCCTTGCGAGTTTGCTCTCATCCTGTGCCGTCTGTCCCCTCACGTATTAGTGCCACTGCAAACGGCCTCTGTGCAGCTCACTCCTCACAGCTGAGACTCGTCTACCCGTGTTTGGTCAATCAGCCGAAGCATCTCACTGTCGTCACTCTGTCGTCGACACTGTCCTCTGCGTTCGTCCAACCTGGAAGACAAGGGGGTGAAAGAAGGTGTCGTCTCATTTCTGCGTCTAGTCGCACAGGCGACTTCATGCGCCAACGTGGACGTATAGGCTGTACGCTCGTACAACATGAGGCTTGGTTCAGCTCCAGGTGGATGGGGTCACAGCAGTCGAGTCAATTTCTGTATTTTCCCACCTCGTGCCAAGCTAAACCTGCCATGTCAACGCCATACGAGACCGGCAGCTGTCGTGATGCCGGCGGCTAAGGTGAAATTTGTCGCTTGCACATCAGCATCAAGAGTGAAGATCACAATCCAGGAACACCCCGTTTCCTCGGTCTTCTACCCAAAACGGTTGACCTGCGTGAAAAACGGAGAGATGATAATCCCTTTGGAAATGTTTGATGATGTAGTTGCCCGTTTCAACTTGACATGGGTGAAATGAAGGACTTAACAGTATCCGCGAAGTCGAGACGGATAGGCGTGGTGGATTGTTTCAGCAATCCGCAAATGCAGTGGACAAACTGCGGGCTTATTCAGGCCCCAGTGAATGACGTTGATAGTCAATTGAGTTGGGAATTGCCTCTTATTGTATTTGTAGTCGTATTTTGGTTGATGTGAAAATATTATAATTGTTCTTATTGAACCGCAGTTCTTGAAAGGAAATAACACGCGACATCCGGCTGATACAATCATGACTACGAAACACAAACTACACAAGGCTCACATCTACTACTCGAACCCGGGAACACAGGTCAAAGATTGACGCAAAATTGCCAAGCATATTGACTACAGTTTGATCAATTGTCATGCCAATCCCCTTCTCAATTCCACAACCTCCCATTGTCCAAATATGTTTGCTCCCCCCAGGTTCAGGGTAACCAAATTAATCTTGGTGGTTTGCCAACAGAAAAGTGACGTTGACATCAAGGTCGTTTGCTCCCCACCCCCACCTGCCTAAGGCACAAACGAACCAGAAGGCTAGATCTCGCTCGTCACGTGCCCGATCACACCAGGCGAGGCAAAGAGCGGGGCCATCTCCGTCAATCAGATTCGTGCCTGCCACAGAGACCTGGCTCGTTCGGCTGCATGAGAAAGTACAGGTGCCATGTAACTCCACCAGAGAGTGACTTCCATCGCTTTGCCTTGAGCCTTGAGCCTTGAGCCTTGAAGTGCTGTAGTCTCGAGCAACGCCAAACCACCAAACAAAGACTTTGCACCATCTTCACTCTTTTACCCCCTCCCCGTACAACATCATTACACGCCTCGCACTGCCCTCGCGTCTGCAGGCCAGAAGCATCTTATCGATTCCGCCCTGGGTCCCTCCCCCGCAGGCGTCATCGCTGACCTAACCCTGACCTTGGCCTCGCCGACTGTGAGTGCCTCATTTTGAGCCGCCCCCCAGACCCTCCACTCTCAACGTTCGCTCCGCAGCCGCCTCGCGACCACCACATTGTCGCCTTACGACGCGCAATTCACGCTGCTCTCCTGCTGACACGCTCACCGCGCACAACAGACATCGCCCCCTCCATCCCCCGACGAGTTCGACAGACACGTGTCGCGCACAGCATCTTCATGCCCTCGACTGCCCTGCTCCCGTAAACCTACGATGCCGGCCAACAACCAGAAACCGGCTTCCCAAACGCCGGCATCACCTCGAAATACTGCAAAATACACCAACAAGGATGGTTCCAAGTTCATCACCGTACCTAAAGGGTCTCCCTCCGAGTCGTCGCTCCCCCCGACCCCCACAACTGCCAAAGCAAACGCACCCCCACCAGCTGCTAGCAATGATTCTGCTCCTACTGTCAACCGCAAGAAGCAGAAGCGCCGGCAGAAGGCCGCTGCGAAACTTGCCTTGCAGCAGCAGGCTGCTAATGGCCACGCCGATGCGGCATCTGGAGCAGGTTCGGCTGCGGGATCGACGTTGGGCCGCGGCCCCGCTGACCATGAAGAAGTCGAGAGCGATGACGAGCACGAGTATGTCCTGGCAAGCGAAGTATCAGGGCCGACTAGCAACGGTCATCTGCCCTCGGATTCCAAGTCCAAGAAGAAAAACAAGAAGAAGAAGAAGGGAGGCGCAGCAAGCAACGACTCTCCACAATTGGCGGCCGATCGAAACCCTCCATCGCAGCCTAACATGTCGCGAGGTTCCGGCATGTCCCGCGACAAGATTTGGAGTACTAGTAACCAGGAGGAGCGGGAACGCATCAAGGAGTTCTGGCTTGGACTGGGTGAAGATGAACGGAAATCTTTGGTCAAGGTGGAGAAGGACGCTGTCTTGAAGAAGATGAAAGAACAGCAGAAGCACACTTGCAGCTGTACCGTCTGCGGTAGAAAGCGCAACGCGATTGAGGAAGAGCTAGAGGGTCTGTACGATGCCTACTACCTGGAGCTGGAGCAGTTCGCGAACCAAGGCGAGGCACCAACCATGATGCCTACAGCCCGCGACTTCCCCCTAGGACCACGAGGCCTGCCATCGAGCTATGGCAATCCACCGCCATCCCGCGGCCGGATAGTTGAACACGTTGGCGACGACGAAGACGAGGACGACTTGGAGGAGGTCTATAGCGAAGACGGAGTGGAGGACGATGACTATAGCGACGACGAACCTCCCGAAGAATTCCACAACCCTCACGATCGAGACGTCGCCGATTTCTTGACGTTTGGCAATAGCCTTCAAGTCAAGGGTACGCTGCTTCTTGAATCACTTCTCCACAGATATGGTAACATGGACTTAGGTGGCATTCTCACCGTGGCGGATGATCTCCTCAAGAACGACGGCAAGCGGTTCATCGAGATGATGGAGCAGCTCGCGGAGCGTCGTATGGCCAGGGAAGAAGATGCTCGCGAGCACTTCTCCCGCGGCTATGGCGGTCACCCCAATGGCTCATACTCCAATCCTCATAACCATCCTCCTCCCGACGACGACGAATATGATGACGAAGAAGACGAGGAAGAGGACTATGACGATAGCCAAGACGAGGAGTATGAGGATGAAGAGGTATACTCGAACCCCTCTGTGATGCCACCCCAGTCCCATACTGAGTGTTGCTGCCAGGACCAGATGACGGAGGAGCAACGAATGGAAGAAGGCCGCCGGATGTTCCAGATCTTTGCCGCTCGAATGTTTGAGCAGCGCGTGCTCTCAGCATACAAGGAAAAGGTGGCTAAGGAACGCCAGCAGAAGCTCCTCGAGGAGCTGGAGGATGAGACCCGGCTTGTCGAACAGCAAAAGGCCAAGAAAGCTAAGAACGCCCAGAAGAAGAAGGACAAGGCTGCTCAAAAGAAGCAGGCTCTGGCCGAGGAGCGGGCGCGCAAGGAGGCCGAGAAGGCGGCGGAGGAAGCTGCACGACAAGAAGCCGAGAAGCAGCGAATTGCTCAACAGAAGGCAAGGAGCGAGGAGAAACGAAAGCAAAAGGAGGCCTACAAGAAGGCTGAAGAGGAGGCTCGTTTACGGAAAGAGGCAGAGCGACAACGGCAGCGTGAAAAGCAGGCCGAACAAGAGCGCAAAGCCCGCGAAGCCAAGGAAAAGGAGAAGAAGCTCAAGGAAGAACAGCGACAGCGGGAGAAGGAGGCTCGGGAGCAAAAGGAGCGGGAGGCCCAAGAGCGAAAGGACAAGCAGGATCGTGACAAGCGGGAGAAGGAAGCCCGAGCCGCCAAGGCCCAGAAGGAAGCTCAAGCTGCCCGTGAGGCTAAGGAGAAGCTCAAGGAGGAAAAGGCGGCAGCTCACAAGGCGGCCACCCAGGCATCGCAGCCCCTCCAAATCCCCAAGCGCGGACAACAACATCCAGTCTCGATACCGACCGCCCTGCCGCAACATCCTCCCAATCCCAACAGTTACGCATCGCCTAAGATACCGGTTGCGACACCTGTGATCCCCAAAGCGCCGACTCCTATACGACCCAGGACAATGTCGCAGCAACAGGACACGGCTACAGCAAGCTCATCTGCGTCTCAGTCTGCTTCTGCTACTAGCCAGAATCCCTCGCCTCACTCATTGACACCAGCTCACATGAGCCCGGGCCCAATAGGGCAGCGCAAGAGTAGCGCAAGCACGACGGCGACAACGTCACAGCACTCCCACTCGGTATCGCCCACGAATGCTCAGTCTAGGATTGCTAGCCAACCCATTGGCTTCGGGATGCCTCCCATGGGAATTCAGCCTCCTCCAGGATTGACTCATGCACCACCAGGTTTTCCGAACCGCATGCCCCATGAGGCTATGTTTCCTTCAGGTTTCAGACATAGTCCTAATGTGATGATGCCTCCTCCTGGCATACATAGCGCCCCCGGTCGTGGATTCCCACCGCCGTCTATGCCGCCTCCGGGATTCCACCAAGCCGGCGATCAGTTCGGAATGGGTGGTTTCCCCATACCCAAGGATGTTCCCCCACCGGGGCATACTCGCCAGAGCTCTGGACAATTCGATATGGTGCCTCAAACTCCGGCGCAGCCTATCGGACGTCCTGCTCCCATTGGACGTCCTGGGAGTGTCAGCATGGGAAGAATGCCTGATGATCTCGATGATGAGACTACTCATCTGGGAAGTCGGGCGCTTCTTGATGATGACGAGCCGCTTGTCCCTGACGTGAACGCTGCAAGTCTGCGAAACCAGCCTCCGGGACCTCGCGACTTTCCCACAGGTCACTTCATGCCCTCAGGATATCCCATGGCGCATAACCCTTGGGGACCTCCTGCTGGCGGTACATTCCCTCCTCCTGGATTCGGGAACCCGGGCTGGGGCGCGCCAAGTGCGCCTCCGGGCTTCGGCATGGGATCTCCGGTTCCCGCGATGAGCGCCATCAGAAGTACAGCTCCGGCTCGGCATGTCGCTGTTCGGCAGATGCTCTGCCAAGCCTGCAAGGCTCTGGGTGGCTCAGGCGACTCGGATGGCTTCATTGATCTGGCAACTATCAAGTCGCAGATTGATGACATGACGGGTGACAACATCTCGGAAATCGATCTGCTAAACTTGTGCGAGACAGAGGGAAGCCCGTCCAACGGAGGTGGTGCTTTCGACCTCAAACGTGATGTTGAAGGGTCTGGAAAGCACCGGGTACGATGGCAGCCGGATCCGAGTGACGGATTCAATCCTCAGTATCGAGCCGTTGGCGCACCGGGTGAGATTGGCAGTCCATTGATGGGCCATGCGTCACAGCATGTGCCGCAGCGAGGGTCCTAGGTAGGCCCCATCCAGAGGCCGGGGAATGAAGACGCCCAGCGGTCCAGCATTGGCACGACCAGGTCGTCTAGACAAGAGAACAGCAATGGTAGTCTATCTGGGATTTCAACCTCTGGGAGAGGATTGCAAATGCGCAAAACCGACCTTGGCTTGTTTGATACAGAACCAGTCTTGGAGACGAGCGGCTTGTCGAGACCTTTGAATTTGCGAGGCGAAACATGTCCGGAGAAAGCATTCAATCCACTTGAACACTCGTTGAGACAACAAGCATCACCATCGTCAACCACGACGACGACCTTGGAGGCGCAACTGGGAGAATCTTGTTTGTTTTCTGGACAAGAAAGAAATCCGTCACAGCGGACACAATCGAGATTCTTTCTCCCGAGTGGACGGAAGTGAATGGACTGAGCCAGGATAACAAGAGGACACATTCGGTTGGGCTATGCAGGCAGGGTTCACAGGGACTGGAATGGACGGGCATGGGTGATGGTTTTGATGCGGGATGCTGCTCAGCGGCACCACTTGGAAGGTGTGGTGTTGAGAAAGCGACCAGCGGACCAGCGTGAAATTATCGCTGTTATTACCGAAAGGGATTTGTTCGAGTATCGGATAATAAACATGAGTCAAAGCGGGCTTGATGCATTGGCAATTCTGTCTATATCATAATGATTTGTAATGTGTATCTGGTGAATGTAGAAGTGATATTCTTTCTGGAATGGTATTGTCGTGGTAGAGATGTGTATAATGGTGTTGGTGACAAGGATGAGGTGATTCCCATGGCTA
The DNA here is from genome assembly GCA_013186415.1 of Fusarium sp. NRRL 66088. NCBI lineage: Eukaryota > Fungi > Ascomycota > Sordariomycetes > Hypocreales > Nectriaceae > Fusarium > Fusarium sp. NRRL 66088. The sequence goes on from JABCKD010000488.1 coordinate 11,448, forward strand.
AAATTGGCATCGATTTGTTTGACCATGGTGGAGCAGAGGCCAAGGGCCAAGTTTCAACGGTGGGTCCAAATCTAACTCCAGCCTCGATACCTCTGTGATGCACTCGGACCGTTTGAGGAAGGCAATGGAAGCACGTAAAGACAGAAGCAGTAATTATGTGGCAATGGGCATGGAAGTACAGGTAATACTTTAATTCAACGTCTAGGCTTTCTCCCCCTTTGGTTTCGTAGATGACATTCACACTCAAAAGTAGCAGACTTTATCCTTTCCCATTGCTCCGAAATACTCAAACATGAAGTAGTTGGTTGTTTGTTTGTTGATGTTGTTTGTTATTTGTTCCCTGGCCTGACAAAAAGGTATCAAAAAAGACGTAACCCTCGCCCCATGGCCTTGAACCGAGTCCAACGTATAGACTCTCTCCCGACGCGTTCATTCAAAAAAAGAGACGGCTCAGCGTTGGGGTTGTTGTGGTGCCCATGAAGGCTCCTCCCAGACGTTGGAAAGCCTTCTCAACTCCCTTCCTCGGATAGACCGTTCCGCCTAGAGTCGGGTCTGGTCGCCGAAGGGGTTGGCTCCGGCGTTTGATGGGTTCGACTGACCAGAGGCGTTGCGGATGAGGGGCTGGCGCTGGGCGGCGCGCTGCTTCTTGGTGGCGGCACGGGCGAGAGCGACAGCCTCGGACTTGGCGGTGAGACGCTTCTGCTCCTTCTTGTCTCTGCAGCACATGAAGGTAAGGTAACCCATCATGAGGGCGAGAGCGCCGGCAAAGACGATGGCGATGATGATGCCGCCAGTGTCCATCTCCTTCTTGACCAGGCAGATGGTTTCGTTGCTGTTGTCGAGCATGGTGCAGATGACATCGTCACGGCAGGTGCTCGTGGTGGTGGTGACAGAGGAGCAGGATCCCGTCTCGGCCGAACCGCTCTTGGTCTTGACGTCGCAAGCTGTCGTGTCCTTGACCTTGGCGGTCAAGCAGTCCTTGCCAGACGACGTGTCGGCCGTCTCTCGCTTGAAAAGGGTGCGCTTGGAGTTAGCCTCGCCAGCGGCCGCGACACGGGGAGCGAGAGTGGGAAGAGGAGCAGCCGGGAAACGCTTCTTGAGGTCCTCACCCTTGGCGAGCTCCTCACATCGCTGCCATGTGCGGCGGGCCTCGGCGGCAGCCTCATCGGAGGAGCAGCCGGCGTCGGTGTAGCAGGCCTGGACGGCGGGCCCTTCGGTGGAATCGAGCTTGGAGAGGCAAGCGGCGAGGGCGGACTGGTCGGCGCAGTCGGCGTAAGCGGCCAGGTCAGCGCTGTTCTGGGAGAGACACTCTTGCTGGGCGATGGCGAGCGCGTTGCCCGCGAAGAGGACGGCGGATGAGAATCGCATTCTGGCGGTTTTTTTTTTCCGGGGGGGAAATTCGACCCTAATAGACTTTGGCGAGAAGAAAAGGGAGAGCGATCGGCTGGCGATGGTATGAGATGGCTTGGTCTGACTTGCTCCAGAGGATGCCCCGCAAGCTCCAGTTGTCGATTGCGATTGATGGTCGGGAAAATCAAGACACGTCAATCCCTTGCAGCAGAACAAAGGGAGAGAGGAGAAGCGACTGGGTGTCGGAGATGGAGAGGGTTTGGCGTTTTGATGATGGGTGATGGAGATGTGACCCAGCAAGGGGGGAAGGAGAAGCAATGAGGAAGGGGAGGAGAGGAAAAAAAAAAGAGAAAAAAGAAGCGAAAAAGCCAAAGGAGAAGGGATTACTTCTTTGCCTGGGAATGGATGGCTGGACAGGACAGGACGTGAACAGGACAGGGTGTGAGGCGGCCTTTGGGGCTGGGCTTACTATTATGGGGACGCAGACCCCCGGGGCTGCTAAAAAAAGGGGAGATGATCGATCCCTGAATGGGCAGCGGCACTGAGTTGAGTGAAAGCGAGTGAGACGCCCACTCTGGAGCCCTGAAGGGGAGATGAGCTAGTGAGCAGTCAGCCTTGGAGATGAGGAGGGTCCTTGGAGCGACAAGGGTCTCTTCTCTTGTTTGGCTGGGCTGCCGGCGTCTGTTGCTGCAGCTATCCTGTTGGTACAGTAAGACTGTGTGTGCTGCTGCTGTGCTTTGCCGCTGAAATTACGGGCTGGACCGCTCGCACACTGCAACTATTCCCCATGAATGAGCTGGCAAGTGTGTGGCGCTGAGTGGAACTAACGTTGTGAGCGGCGGCTGAGAGATACATGACTGACCGCATTCATATCGAGTTTAGCTATTCTATGGTGGTGGCTTGGATGGGTTCAGCCGTAGATGTATGTTCTTCAAGAACTAGACACTACCACATGGCAAACCAGAGACGAGATTGAATTCAAGGCAATCCGGCAATGGTGTCTACGTATGGGAGCATCTCGGCAGAGAGAGAGAGAGGGACTGACTGACCCATCCTCGGACTGGCAAACGCATCCCTCTCAGCGGGCATCTCCCCTTATGCACGCATAAGCACAAGCCTCCGCAAGCGCTCAGTGGCTGAGGGGATGGGAAGGATGGCGGTGCGGGCACACATGGGGGTCTGACCGGGGGTGGTTGGGTTTTTTGGCTGGCTGTCTGGTGCGACGACGGACGGGGAGTGGAGGAGCGTGACATTTTGTTTTACGGGTTGGGTTTTTACGGCTGTTTTGTTTCCCTGGGACTTTGGTAGAAGCTGAATATGGATAGTTTGAACCTGTCAATAGAAAACAACTCAAAAGTGAGGTGAGAAAGACGGTCAACATGGGGGATTTGCTGATTGCTTACTTACTTACGGCTTACAGCTTTGGCCCCCTGTCGCTCACCCCGACGCCATCAAGCGCTTTTAAAGAGCAAGACCTCGCAAAAAAATAAAGACCGAGACTCTTTTTTTCTTGTTGAGTTGTTGTCGGAACAAGCCGACTTTAAAGCAGGTTCCAAGGTGACATGTCCACGCAATCATTTTTTCCCGCCATGGATGTTCAGGGGCCTGTGGTCAGTGCATTTCTCTGGACAACAATGCAAGCAAAAAAATACGAAATAAAAATCTCCGATGAGAAAAGATCCGATCTATCACTCATTTTTTCTCTGTAACAAACTGAATGGTAAAAAATTGCCCTGAATCTTGATCAACAACTTTCTTTGTCTCACAAAAGAGGCACGTCATGGGCTGGCAACGGGCGCGCAGCCAATCCGGCCGATTGCCATGTGAGGCGGGGCTACGTCATCGTCGTGAGAAAGCTTCCGAGCCCGCGTTCGTAAGTTGATTGTACGAAGAAAATAGAAAGGTATAAAAACCAGGCTTCGGCGGAGGTTTCCAAGAATATCACTTTAATTCTCTTCTTAATCCACACGAGATAAAAAAAAAAAAACAAATTTGAACATTATTCTCTTTATACAGCAACAACACCTTTCATCATGCCTCTTGTCGTTCCCGGTATCAACTCTACTTCTGGCGATAACGCCGAGGAGTGGCAGAACAAGCTTGTTGGCAAGAAGCTCTCAGAGTCAGAGTCCAACGAGACAGTAAGCTTTTTTTTTTCTCACTCCTCACGAACCGGTTCATTTGAGCTGACGACTTGCAGGTCTTTTGCAAGCGAGATCTTCCCGAGGAGACGCGCATCATTGAACCCGGCATGATGGTGACAAAGGACTTCAAGGAGAACCGACTCAACGTTCATCTCAAGGATGATGGAACCGTGTCGCACGTTGTCAAGGGATGAGCTGGTTTTGTCTGTGCGAGGTTGTACGAATAAATGAGGGATTGCACGACAGCATGAGTAAATGAGAATAACAGCATCACACAAACAAAATAAACTGCCAAACAATGTCGTGCTCTTCTTCGTTGACGCCGTGAATGAAACCCCCCCCGTATTGCATCTCGAGACTTACCCCGCCACTCCGATCCGCGGGGCACATCAACTTTTCCCCCCTACCAAAACAGCCCACCCCACCAAGACACGAGACGAAGCTTTGCTCCCTCACGAGACGGTCCCTTTGCTACGCGTCTCAATCCATTTCAATTCTTTTTGTATCTATAGACTACAACTCGGCACAGCCGTAAGCCCATCACAATGTTCAAGAAAGAGTAACAACATCCTCCTCCATCCAAAGCCCCTCACCAAAAGCTAAACCCTCTCTCCCTCTAGGATCCAACCCTCGCCGAAGCAAAAGCTCAAGTCGTCGGTTCAACGATCCCTCCGACAGGCGCTCCTGTCCACGTACCCTCTCCTCACGCCGCACATTGACGAGATCCTACCCAAGAAGGCCTCCCTGGCCAGCATGAAGCTGACAGACCGCAATACGCTTTACGTTCTCGACTCGACGCCGCTGTTCTACCAGCAGGACATTTCGTCGACTATTATCCCTCACCTGCGCCTCGTGCACCGCTTCCCCGACGCGTTCCCGAGCATTCGCATAGATCGTGGTGCCATCCGCTTCGTGCTTTCTGGCGCTACACTTATGGCTCCTGGTTTGACCTCTCCTGGTGGTAGGCTGCCGGCTGATGGTGTGCCTGAGAGGTTGGAGGAGGGTAAGGAGATGGAGCAGAAGCTAGAGGAGGATGGAAGATGGAGTCGGGAGCTTGAGAAGGGTGAGCCTGTGGTTGTTATGGCTGAGGGCAAGACGGAGGCTTGCGCCGTGGGGACGTTGGTGGCGGGGACAAAGGAGGTCAAGACCAAGGGCAAGGGGCCTGTGATTGAGGATGCGCACTTCCTCGGTGACGGTCTATGGAATCTTAGCACGGAGTGAAGAAAGGGTGTTTTGGGGGCTGGAGTAGGATATCGTGATACCAAATACACGCCGAGATGGGAAACTGCTCATGCTGGGAGACTGGTGGCGCCTGGGGAGGTGGACCGAGTCGTTGCTTGGCATTTAGCAGGATAAAGAAACGCAGCGAGGACGTCTTGGTCTATTAACGGCCTTTTTGTCGGTTGCTCGCATGTCCTGGCTTCCTAGAAGGTATTTTCTAGACATTTACATCTTGGTATATACAATAATGCTTGAATCTTGGGTCCTTGTGAAGTCTGCCTGGCATATCGATAGGTACCTGGGTTGAGCCAAACCATCACAGGGAAGCCGGATAAAAGCTTAGTGCTATAATGCCCGTCGTTTGACAAAAGATTGATAGATGACACCTCCTGAGCGGTCCTGTCTCTAGAGTAATTGTAAGTTTCTGGGCTACTTGCTCTCTCAGTGACGGCCGCTCCTTTCCCAATGGACCTTGGTGGGCGAGAACGTAGACATCCGAGTTTTATAACTAATAGATAGGACCATTTATATCATTGATATATCAATGCATCCTTCATCGCTTGAGGAAGATGACCTCTAAGCCCGGTGGTATCGCTGTGCTTCAAGGAGACGCACTCATCTACAACCCCCCTACGTCTTCTATCCTAGGGAAAGCCAGAAGGTCACATGCCATGCCTATCCAAGAGGAATAAAAGGTTTATTATCTACCTTGAAAGCCCGGTTTGGTCATGATTAATAACACAGGGGATCGTGAGCACTCCTCAAACTCAGCCCTTTGCCAGAGCGCTTGCTGGTGTAGAGTTTGATAGGTTTGAAGTACAGTCCGATGGCTGAAATTTAACAAAGAAGTGGCTAGATTACCTTCCTTTAGAAGTACTAATTTCATCATTTCACTTGAAAGAGGCTTTGATATAGTCGAGTTGCAGCACCGTCTTTGAGTTAGTGATAGGTAGGTATGTTGGGATATCGGCAAGAGGGGAGAATAATCCTCCTTGGCGTAAAGTGAAAGGAAGATATGATACGTGGCTAATTTGTGCCATGGCCGGTGCGTAGAGAAAACTCTCCCATATGCTGGCTATCGACTTTGCGGCAAGTTGCATTTACTTGCCGACGGATACGTGCCTATTGCTTACTCGGGGCTTCTTTGAGCTTCTCACCAGAGGTTGACTCAATGATGGGAGCCTCCGATCTTTCAGTAAGAAGGATTATCCTGAAGGGTTCCGGATGTACCCTCGTTTCTCAGCATGCGGTACACTCTCTACGAGGGCTGCGTTCTAGCTGACGACACAGGTTTGAAGCTCGGAATACCTCAAAGTGCTTACATGGTGCAAGAGTACCTACTGTGTATGGCTACTTGGATATAGTGCTGGGTATAGTGTGTTCAGGTGCTTGTCGATTGGCAGATCGCTTAGAGCAACCGCACCTCCTTGCTCGCTTCGCGTATAACTTGGACCGAATTTACGATCTTCTAGCTCGGTTATACCGTTTTCAGCTATAACAAAGAACAAATTTCTAATACATCATAGCATCATATCCTAATGCTAACACAGTGGCCCTTTTTTTTAAGCCTTCCTGTTGCATGTGGCCGAAGACTTATACCTATCCGCAAGATGAAAGATTAAACCTTTTAAGGGGTATTTAACTTCTCTAACCTACGTACGAGACAACCTGTCAGATAAAAAGTTTACGTTGGGGCTGTTGGGGTCGGTCAACAGGAGGTGTACGGCAGCTTGGATGCAGAATCTAGGCGAGTTGCCAAACTACTGTTAATTGACGTATACGTCAACTTTGAATACGATGGGGTCCGAGTTTACACTAGATTGATGGATTCTCAGGCTCAAAATGTTGAAAGAAATACCCAGGGATAGATATTGATATATCTTCCAGGAGATGTGCTGATTCTCTGGATCGAGTTTGACGAAGGTAAATACCCCCTCGTACGACGAGACAACACCAAGACAAAGGGCACATTTTCACTTTAGACAGAAAGTTAGAGGATATCCTGGCCAAATGATGAAGAGGGTAAAATGGTCCTGATTTCATGAATAAGAAAAACTCCCTGACCTGAGTTTGCCAAACTTTTGAATAAAAGATTGGTATGCGTGACGAATTTGTTGCGTTGCCGAAGGCGCTCATGTAGGGGTCTGAGTTAGTCACTACTTTCGTTGGAAGGATAATAAAATGTTTGTATTATATCAAGTATGGAAGGGAAGGACCTCTGACAAGCAGCAAGTACTCTGTTGGAGCCCCCCTGAAAGAGATCTTTGAGATGCGCCAAGGCCTCGTGCTGGGGTTTTCCCTTTCAAACTGTAGCAAAGACTCGAAACCAACTGCGTTGATGAGATTTGGTATTGTATATATATCCTGAAAGCTTACAAATATGACAGCTGATAAAACTACACTTGAGAGATTAAGTTCAAGGTCAAACTTACTGGGCAGTCCTCGCAAGAGCAGGCAACCAACGTAGGCAAGCAATCCAGAACAGGCACCGATCACAAAGGACATTGGTTAAATTAGACAATGCCTAGAAGTCACCTGGATGTTACAATGAACATGACCTAAAAGCACAGAGCTGGAAGTCTAGTATGTTGGGGTATCAGGTGTTTGTTTTCCTTTGAGCGGTGTTGAAGGTCACATGGCAGGTGATATTTTGAGAAATGACTTTTATATATTCCTAGAGTAAAACTAGCCTTTCCATGTTACAGAGAGCAAAACTATAGGGATGAGACAACTGTTGACGAACTCGACGACGCCTCATTGAACCGACATTAGAGAACCAACCCGAAAAGAGACGTTGCTCTGTAGAGAGATATCAGTTCTTGAACCAACATGTTTGCCTTCTATTGAGATTTGCTCAAAGCGAATATGGTTGTTGGTTCTGCTGCAAATAAAAGCAATCACAGAATCAATATGGGGTTCTAGCCTTCCCATGAATGCCTGTACTTGGACCTCAGGATCTTGGCATCGGTTGACCATACTTCTTTTAGCTTGGATTACATCTGGAAGTATTTTGCGTTCCGAGACTATTGATTGTAGTACAGGCCACGATCACAGGGAGACGCTGTCGGTTGTTGGGGTCCCTCATGACAGGTTCTTCTGCCGGTCCATGCCCCCCTGTAGTCATCTCTCACAACTGAGACTGCAACGACCTCAGCGGTTGAGTCTAGCTCAAAGACCATATCGTCTGCTGAGAAGGCATCCACTACGGAGACCATCATTTCCAGCACCACCGAAACTGCGTCTACTACCGAGATTGTTACTTCCTTCAGCACCACTGAGACGCCTTCAATAACTGCAGCACCGACTTCCACAACAACTATGGAGGAGGAGATAGTTATCAAAATGGCTAAGCGGTCTTTCCAGGATGGTCCTCCCCTTAAGGAGAATGTCCACTGCGAGGTCAACGGCTCGCGTAAAGAAATACCATCGATTGGCAAGTTCCACGAGGAGCAACCAGGCGTGCCAATTTCCATTGAGGGCTGCTATCAGAGATGCGAGGTAAGCCAAGCTCTTCCATAGCCCCGTTGGCGGTACTGACATGCATGTTAGAACGTAGAGCCTAGCTGCAAGTCCTTCTCCTTCTCTTATGGTCACCTTGGCCAACCCCTTTGTGACCTCTTCGACTGGAGTGTTTCAGAAAGTGTAAGCACACTCGACCATGCCGAGGTTTCTTTGTGGTTCGATCTCGTCTGTGGTTCGCCTTCTAAGAAGGGATATGAGCTGAGTGATGTTTGAGGGACTCGTCCGTATGGTAGGATGGGTTGGTTCAGGGGTAAATATAATGCCTTCGAGAGTATTCATTTCTGACCCGGGGATGAATATAGCTCTTCGTCAAGTTGCGGGTACTTGGATTCGTCTTCGATGCTGTATTATAGTACTTGTGATGTTGAAAGTTGTCAGATTAGTCATGGAACTGGTTCGTATTGAGACTAGTCGACCTCTGCACTTACTGGAACTTGTCTTGAGCCTTTTGCTGACGTTCCTTTCACCCATTGTTCAGTACCTGCTGAATAGAACATCAACATAGACACAACAAAAGCCGTCGAACCAATTGCTTAGGTCTCGTCAGAATGACCACATTCTCTTCCATTCCTTCGTACCTCCTCGGCGGCGCCTGCGTCGGCCGTGGCCTGATGGCAATCTACTCCCCACGAAAAGAGTACAGCCATGTCGGCTTGCCTCTCGAACCGTCAGCAATTCGTCAATCCAACCTCGAAGCTGGTGGGGTATCGCCTCTCATGTACTTCAAGGGGCTCCGTGAGATCTCGTACGGTCTCACGCTGATGGAGCTGCAGCGGCAGGGGAACGAGGACGCTGTTACTACCTTTGCTGCGGTTCTATCGATTGTGAGGATTGGAGATGGTCTTGTTGTCTGGCTCAAAGGAGGAGAGGAGTTGAGATGGAGGGCGATGGGCCATTGGATTACCGGGGTTGGATTCGTTGGGTGGGTGATTTGGAGGTGTAGTTATCGAGGATATTCTTGATGGGCTTGAACGAATGATTAGATCTGAATGGGAACTTGAGAAGCTGGGGTAGTAGCCTTAAACCTGGCATACCTTGAGACTGATCCTTGTTCGTATTGATTCCTCGCGTCGTCTGACTTGTATATAAGTAGATGTTGGAGTACACGACTCCCTTGCCCTGTGACGCTTTGTTCCTATGCCATAATGCGTGTGTAAATGGCGATATGCTGATATATCTGGTTGGAACACAGCAGATGTAGATAGACGAAGGAAGATGATGGCATAGTCAACTGTAATCTAGGGGAGGCTTGGAGCTTGGGAAGGCCTTTCAGCGTGCAGTGGCACATTGTCTAAGCATCCTCAGTACTCGAGGGGGTGACTCGGCAATTCCAAACGCCCAGCTACCGTTTACTCTACTGCCATAGGGGGGTGTTGGCCTAGTCCTATTGGAGGCTATTGTGCATCCGCTGCTCGTGGGCTCGGTCTGCCAGCTGCCACGCACCTCTTGCCGGAAAATCAGTTGGCGTTGGCGCACGCCCAGGCGTTCGTTTCTCTGCTTGAAATATTCCCCCTCCCTCCCCCCTTCTCTTTTTCATTTCTAGAACCTGCATCGATTCTTGAAATCGCCATCTTCTCCAGAACATCACCACACTTGTTCTCGAGACGATTTTGATTTCACGTCGACTTCTTCTAGAGATCCACATCGATTTCTAGAAATCAACATCGATCGCTACGCTCACTACTCAACCGTTCACCACACGCTACCTAGTCAACATGGAGGACCAGGGTCGTCTCTACGTTGCCTTGTACCTCCGAGCAGGCAGAGCCAAAATGCCCCACAACGAGGACAAGTAAGTCTTTTCTCTCTTCCTACTATATCCGAATACTAATGATGGACAGATTCCACTGGACTTTCATCACTGGTCCTAGCGTTGAAACGCCCGAGACTCGTGGTGTGCTTCACCACATCAAGGAAGACCCCGAGCTGATGATGGATGCCTCCGGGATGATCTGGAAGTACATGGAACATGACATTCCCACCACCTGGACCGGTAACATTCTTGTCCGTGTCTACATCGGCGAAGTCAAGGACATGGGCCGTGTTCACTTTCACTTCCACAACACCCCTCTTCAGCAGTGTACTCTGGGCTGGAACTGCGTCAAGTGGGCCGAAGCGGCTTTCATGAACATCACCCAGGACGACAAGGCTCTCAGCAAGGCAGTCACTGACTGGGACGATGTTCGTGACAAGGCCATGGAATACGTCGATGCAAAGGTCAAGGCTCACCGATTCGAACTCTGCCGTGAGTTTGAGCAGGATGATGTTCCTACCTGGGACATGCTCGACAACAAGGAGATTGCTTTTTAAGCGGGATGTGGATGATTTGAGGGAGGATGGGTGGCAATTTTGATCATGTATCTGTCTTCAAGGCATGGGAACAAGATGACAACTCTACGCGATATTCGTGTGGTAATGAATCGAGAAATTAATCGTCAGCCTTGTGTGTTTCTACAGTGCGTCGTGATGGCTGGTTTGCCTGGCCCAAGTGTGCTCCCAGTAGATTAGGAATCACTATGCCGTCTTCTGGTGGCCATGCATAGAACGATATTTCTATGTGCCAAGCTGGAGAGTCTGCTATATCCACGTGTGTAGAGACTCGCTGGATGCTCAACAGCTGACGAGATGCCAAAAGCCCAGACAAACCTGAGGGCTATGTTCGCGTACTCGACTTCTGCTTGCCCGTTCCCAGTCCCGTGATTTCAAGCCCCAACCCTCGCTACGTAATTTTCACAGCACTGGATTCGCCTACAATATCTCTGGCTTGCACGTGCCCGGTTGCAATACCTTGGAGCTCCAGCAGTGCCCAAGTGTATCTCTCCCGTGGGCGCTGGGAACATGACAGTAAGAAATTTCTCTCGACTCGTGGCCCATGTCTCAAAGCTTTTCTCAACTGCAGTTGGAATAAACGTCTAACAATACACACCTAAAAAAAGGATCTCACTGCATACCATGTCTTGGCAATGCCAGCACCCCCGACTTTTCTTGGCCTTTTTGCACTAGTTTTCGCCCTCGTATAAACATAGACCAAGCTGAAAATTCCAACACTGTCAAATCACTGGCAATACCGTTGACCAGCCCATGCAGGTTTGAAAAGGCGGACATGTGGCTTGCTGAAATCATGGCTCGTAACGCCTCAGCGCCACCTTTCTGACGGGCAGCCGATACAAGCAGCTGAAGAAGCCATGGTCTGATGGCGGGAGTGAGATTTGGGGGGGAGGCGTTTGGTAGAATGTATAGCTTGATTAGATATTGGCGGGAGTGTACATGAGACTATTTTCTTGGATGGCTGGGAATACGATGAGGAGGATCATTCCAGGGAGAGGATGGGTGGCTGGAGATGTGGCTTTCCTACACTGTGAGAGTCAATGGATTTGGTGTTCCAAAGTTCTACTTCAAGACAAACAGCACACAACATGCTGCCATACTACCTAGCAGTGTCCTAGACCACTGGGACTGACATCTCGCTCCATCAAACAAGCAAGTCAAAGAACCAACGGCCTCAAAAAAGACGATCCAATCACAGAACCTCAAACAAATCCAATAGCCCCGTGCTAATAATAGTGCCGCCTGTCTTACATTGGTCCAATACCCGCACCGGGCTGCCCGAGCCACAGGTCCAGACCACATGCGAGACCTCGTATTTCCCCACAGCCACCACAGTTAAGCTTCGTTGTCAAGGTATGCGGCGTGTGATCAATGCTTGATGCGTTGGAGGTTCCGTTGGGTTGAGATGGGAACGTGTATATAAAGGTTAGTTTGACGTGTTCAACAAGGCTCATCACTCACAGCATCCTCAACTCTTCTACAAGCCTACAACTTACACTCAACAAGCCCTTCAACGCACATTCAAACCAACTCATCTTCACTATGCAGATCAAGACTCTCCTCCTTACTCCCCTCCTCGCCGCCGGCATCGTCTCAGCCGCTCCCCAACAACCCACCAACACCTTCGAACTCCTCGCCCTCCGCAACGGCAGCCCCATCCACTTCTCAGGCGTCCAAGCCTCCGAGAGCCGCCTGACCCTCAAAAAGGCCAAGCAAGGAGCCTCATGCACCGCAGGCCCAGCCGACAACCACGCCATCTTTGAGCTCATCGGCGAGAACCTCTTCCTCTACGACAAACCTCGACGTCAGCAGATGTGGGTTGATCGGTCTGGTATGGGACAGGGTATTCTTGGGTATACCACCGGTGCTCAGCCTCTTGGGAAGAATTTTGAGCAGACTGGTTGGAAGGTTGACAAGAATGGAAACTTGAACTTTAAGGGGTCTGGTCTTATTGCTTGCCATAGTAGCCAGAAGAATGGCCCTTGGTCTATTTGGGTCAGCGCTGGTATCAACCAACCTGGAGGTAACAAGGGTTGCGTGCCCTTTACCGCCCGAGCCATCAAGAACTCGAAGCCTACAGGATGCGAGTACAGCGTGCAGAAGTAGAGCCTCTTCAACTTGACAGGCTGGTACTGGAGGAGAAGGATTGGGATGGGTAGAGTTGGGCTGGAACTAGATAGATTTGCCATCTTTTAGAACTGGTATTGCATGATGGTCACGAACACATGTACATGGATGATAGAATGATGAAAATATTTCGACATGGATCTGATGCCTGACCTTGTGAAGTTGATCACTTGATGGTTGCACAGGGGGGGCTTGGTCGAACCACCTCTACTTGGAAACCTAGCTTGTACTCGTAAGAAATGTCACAAAACAAAAAAGACTCTGGGATCAGTATTCCATAGGAGTGAGTACACCTGAAAACATAACTAACAGCGAACCAACTAACCCCTGATGCCAGTCATCTGCTGCTCACCACTACTCCGATACCACATCAACGCCATCTCCCTTGGCTGCTCCGAGGAAAACCATTCACAAAACTCAAGCTGACAACTTGTCCAATTCCTCCTTGCTAACCTCGCCATCAAATTCCTGAATCTTTGGAACCTCCTTCAACCCCTTTGCAGTCGCAGAAACACTCTTACCAAACAATATCCCATATTTAAAGTTGACCTCCATATCAGGGATAAACCAGTCCTTCTCTAGAAACTCACGATCCATCGTACCGAGATAGATGTGAAACAAGTCCTTGTAGTCCTCGGGGAGGTTTCCGTCGTGACAATACTCTGGAACCAGCTTGAAGTGGAAGCAGATGGGTGTCCCGCAACGACCGCAGAAGCTGCGGGACAAATCTTTGCCGCAGCTTGTGCTGTGGTAGAAGCGGATCCAGGTTTTGCTTTCTTCTCCTGCGAGGAAGGCTTGTGTGCCTGGGACGTAAGGGGGACGGTCCGCATCGGCTTTTTCAGCATCATAATCATCTGCGAGGACGTCTAGGAAACGACCGCTCACGATGGTGGTGGACTCTGAAGAGGGAGAGATGGAAGATACAGTGAGCATGGGGGCTGGGATGTCGACCATGGCAGGTGGGAGGAATGCACCAGTTGATCTTCGACAGTCATTGCAGTGGCATGTAATCGCCTGTGGGAGACGCGTGTTGGAAGAGGGAGGTGCCATTGGGTGCAAAGGCCGATCTTCAAGACGAGGGATGGCGATGCGGTAGCGGATAGCGCCGCATGAGCAGCCGCCAGTAACGGTATTTGCGTCATCAGGAAGAGGCATGTTGATGGTATTGTTGGAGTAGAAGTGTTGAACGTTACAAAAACAGTGACAGCCTGGTGGTTATATAGACAGTCAGCCAACTTTCTAATTGGTGTCTCAGTCGGGGGGACACCAAACTCCTTTGACGCACCTCTTACGGCGAGGCGTCCTTGGCGGTTCTCGTTGAATGGCTGCAACTAACCTTGGCTGACCACCCACGGCTACACAAATATGCCCGTCTTATTCAACGTTGGACTATCAAATGGGCGTCGTGAAATGCCACGGGCGATTAACTGCCAGAAATTCACGGCGCAAAGACAAGGTCGTGAAGACGCCCCCGCAAGCCCCTCGCGTGCGGAATAATTCCTAGCTGCGAAAGAGGATACTTTTGTAATTTCGGATGTCGGGTCGTATAGAAAGTTTTCTATACTATGTGAGAAGGCCGCTAAAGTTAAAAAAGTAGTTGGTTGAACTTTGATGGAAACGTGAGAAGCTCAAGCTGTACTCGAGATTATGCATGGCTGATTTGAGACCTCGTTATGGTCATGGACGACGGAGGGCTTCTCGTATTCGTTCGCGTCTCGAGTGTGATAGAGTATAGAAATTGTTTCCTTCAGGCTCTTTCTGTATCCCAGGTTGATTTGTGTTTGACATTGGGCTCCTTGCTCGTTTCGGTGTGATCATGGCCTTTTGAGATTGGACTCAGACTCGATGTCTCTGCTCTAATTTCCATCGTCAGTTTCTAAGAAAACATTCCTTTCTCTAGTTAGAATTTTGGGGCACCTACCCGTGCCTTGCCCTGACATAATGGGTACCCTGAACGGAGAGTTGCTTGGAGGTGTGTGAAAAGGTTGGTTGCCGAACGCATCTCAAATAACATGAAGACTCTCCGTGATGCTCGAAAAGGAGGATTAAGGTCGATAGAACTGGTATAAAAAAGCTGACCCATCGCCAAAGCTCTCTGGTGTAGGGGTCATCTCAACCTAGAGTCTTCGAGTCGGTGTCCTGATTTGTCCGGGGGGTGTATTGACTTGAATGAAAACCAATAGGGAGAGCCCGTTAATATGCAGTCAAGGAAGTTTTGGTCTTGTTGAAGAAGCTTGTTCTTATCAACCGACCATGAGTGGCTGGTCGTAGGTTTGGTGGCTGGCCTGGGAGACGCTCCAGCACCATTCTCGCTTTGATTTCCTCGCCCACAATGCCTCGAGCCTGTAGGTCACATTTCTTCACATAAGGTAGACAAGGTAGACAAGGTAGACAAATGTTGGTCTGTGTATTTTGCGGCTGGTGGGAAGGCTGATGAGGATCTTGGATGGAGTCTTGAGACACGAGATCAAGGGATAATTGAATAAATTGTGACACTAAAGGTCAAGACTAGAAGAGTTTCTAATATACACACCAAGAAGACAACAACCCAATGGCTCAATCGAGTCGATAGGGGCTAACACACAGGAAGCTGTCGGAGGGGAGGACGACTGACCCCCTCGGTCCAGCAGGAATTCCGTTCAAAGCTGGAGGGGAAGAAGAATTGTCGTTGGTAACTGGCTGAGGTGGACTCTGGGGGAAGGGCAGCTACACAGTACGTCTCGAGAGCGGTCGAGGTCTTTGGATCGATAGACGGAATGGGCCCATAGGCCTCGAGACCTAGTACGCCGATAGGAGATTCACAGACTGATGTATCGATCGATGATCACCGAAATTATTGATCTAGCGATGGAGGTCTGCCTCTGAGGCGAAATGAAGGGTTGACAGGATGAGAGGAAGGTTCCACTGTGTTGGCATTGGGATATGATGCCATGATGTATTGGAAAGGTGTTCTTTGTTATAGTTGAAGCCGGGATAACCGAGCTAGAAGAGAGAGGAAGGTTCAGCCCCCTTTCATTCTGAAGAGCCGTTCGTGATTACCGAGATCTCGATAAGGATAGGAAACGCGTTTAGGACGACAGAAAGGTAGGTTGCGTGTAGGGTGTCCTAGGCCGGCTGCCGAGGAAAGTCGGCAAGCGATGAGAAGAATTGTCCGCCAAGGGTGTGGTGATGGAAATCTCGGGTACTGCGACGCAGTTAGCATGATTGGGTCCAAGTCAAGTCCAGGGAGGAAACTGACCCGTCACAGAGATCAGCTCTGAGCTCACAAGGACAGACGTCGAGGAACATTCCCTATTTCATGTTAGCACCTTGAAGAGGGAGAAACTGGGCACTGTGGAAGGATGGAAAGTCGTAAGGAATCTGCTGGACTGAAGAGAATACTTACTGTACAGGTTTCTCAAGGATAGAAAACCGTCTTTTTGATAGCAGAGCGCCAACTCTGACAATCGAAGCGATCAAGGAGTTGCAGAGGACGAGGATCTGGCCGACGAGAAGGAGAGCCGATCCGAAATTCTCGAGCAGGATGAAAAGGTGATAGTGAGCCGTCGAACAAGGGGCACAGGGGTTCTCGTGTTGACTAGTGTGTGGGCTGACTGGGATAGGGCGATTCGAGAAAAGGGTATATGATGCTATGATGTGCTGGAAATGTGTTCTTTGTTATAGTTGAAGCCCGGCCCTTGATGGGATAACTGAGCCAGAAGAACGCAGCTGATGACTTCTTTTGGAGACGTCATTGATGACAAGAGGATTCGTTACTTCTTTGTCGGGCGATGGCCACGCCGTCTTGTAGGAGAGCATGGTGGCCTTGTGGATGTCACCTTTTCCCTGCACGTTAGCTGATGTCCAGATAATCAAAACGATTCAAATGTTAGAAAGGGATCGAGACTAACCGAGAAAACGAAGCCGCAAGGGGCAAGGCGAAACGCGCCAGAACGGGTTGTTCAAGTCTTGGTGATGACCCCGGGTGCTTGGGGGCGGGAGCACCCAGGGCCAAAGTTTGAAAACCCCAATTCACTACCTCGGTCAGCTTCCAACAACAAAAGACGAGAGAGAGATAAAACTCACAAACACCGATGCGAACTCAGCAAGGAGGCGGCTCCCCCCTCTTTGATGAAAGGGCCCTGCCCCATCACTTAACAGTGGGTACATCGTTGGCAGAAGCTTTTGGCTGGGACAGGGCCCTTAGGGATGACTTGATAGTGGGAGGAGGTAGGGGGGAGCCGCCTCAAAAGGTGCGAGGAGGGGGCGGCGGCGAGAAGCCCGCGGGAGAAAAGGAGGCCGTTGCAAGCTGTTGTTGAAGGTGAAGAAGAGAAGAGAAGAGAAGACGATGGGGAGGGGAGAGAGGGGTTTTTGTCAAGGGGATTATGAAGAGGAAGGTGCGCTGCCGCTGTCATTCTGAGACGGGAGAGAAGAGTAGGTGCCTCAGGTTGTGGTCTTGTGCCGGCTGCCGAGGGGGGGTGCCGAAGGGGGGTGCATGATCAGATCTGGGCACCAGGCAGCACATTGGGAATCTGTTGGGGCCTCAACACTTGGAGATGAACAATATAATGGCAAAGAGGTGCTTGGAAATCACCAAGGTGGAAGTTTGGCAAGTCCCATTGTCTGTCTGCGCGTGTTTGTTCGAGTCCTCGCCAAGCTGCTGGGTCGCCTACGCGGGTATGAGGCCATTAGGGTGCCCGTTTTGAACAAACTACGGCTATCCAGGTGCTTGATCCTTCCCATACCTCACTGCCTAACCACCGGAGGTCATTCTCCGCTACACTGTCGTTCCAAAGCGTAAGGCCCTTCGGTGTGCGAATAGGGCGCCCATCGTGGGAATTGGACGCAACAACTGAGCCGTGCCTAGGATTCTGTACACAAAATCATACCTAAGAAGGGCACACTCTAGTCCGCGTTATCTCACTGCCACGTTTTCACCCTTGATGACGTTTTGGTGTTGTGTTGTAGTTGTTTGTGCTTCTGCTAGACCCGCAGCCGTCTGTCAAAGGATCCCCCTTCTGGTCTACCCGCACGCTGTGCCTAGGATCCTTCATTCGCTCCCCATCGCTATTTTCTAAGCAACCATCACCGGATCCCAATCACCAAGTGTCCATTAAGGACCTGGTCATCCCCGTTCCCATCAACCAACACCGACACTATTTCCCTCCTCGCATCAACGGTGGCTCCCTCTCTGGTCTAGCCCGCCGGGCTCCCTCAACACAGCGACTGCCCTTCCCCTGATCGGGAACCTGATGTGAGAGGCCCGGAAACCTAATTCGACTGCCTTTCATTGGAGACATCCAGAGAGTTTCACCACCGACAGTCAGAATCTTTGTCCACATCGTCATCGGGTTTCGCGGCGGCAGCGTGAGGGCCAACAGTCAGGAACCTTTTTGTTCGAAATTGGTGAGACTGAGTACGAGAGGGTCTTTGATCGACATCTTTCCAGGGTATTGGGCGTGTCATAACGGATGGTAATCATGCCGTGAGGGAGCCTAGCAGTGGTACGATGGACTCTACTTCCACCACCAAGTCTATAACAAGAACTTCAAATTCCTTGGGATTAAGAAGTTCAAAACACATCATGGCAATTCAGTCAGGCAAAGAAAATAGAGATTCATCAATCGTCAACCCTTTACATTCCCTCTGGGTCTATCTGTAAAAAACCAAATATATATAATCAGCCTCTTTTCTTCCAGTTGCTGCTCCTTCTCCATCTTCGTATTATCATGTTGACAGCCAGCAACCCCACAACCCCCAATTGTCTGAGGAAGAGGCACAGCTGGATGGTTAACCAGCAACCACCACCACCCCGCTACACGAGCAAGAGTGATAGTGACTACTGGTTAACCACCAGCAGTGCCAACTCCTCACAATAATGAGGGCAGCAGAGCCACTGGCTGTCGACCGACGGGCCGACAACCCCCCAGTGAGCACGAGGGGCAACGCCCTCGGCTCTCCATGAACTTATTGTTCATGGCTATCATCAAGTTAGCAAGATTTCATACAAAGTCAGACAAGATAAACTTACTCGTCCTCCAGGATGGGACACATGCCTGGGTATCTCTAAACCCGGCTTGGCTGCTCATGTGCCCTCTTCTCCTCCATCCTCCGGTTATGGAGGTCCATGGCCTCCTTGCCGATCCTGTCCTTGTACTCAAGGACGAATGACTCGGTTCTACCAAGATGGTAGAAACCTTCGTCATCCCGAAGGTTCCCGGGGGCCATAATACTATATAGCCCTCGGTTCCAGTCGAGGATAATTTCCCTCAGAGCCCTGACCAGGACTGTCCTATAAAGGAAGTCCTCCTGTGCGGCGCCCTCCGCGGGAAGCGGAACAATCCTCTCGATGATGGTCTTGAGGATGTGGCGCTTCTGGTCTTCGACCAAGAAGGCCCGGCGCTCGGTCATGTACGTCTGGCGTACATTGAACCTCGCAAAGGCACGACCACGGACTTGGTCGCGGGTCAGGGGCTCGTTGGAGAACCGGCCTTGCGCTCGGCAAAGAGGCTTGAACTCCTCCACCCACCTTCGGTAGGCGGGACGCTGCTTCATCCGGCGCCTGTCGTTGGCGCGGAGAGCCATCTCGGACTCGGCGGCGGGGGCGACCCAGAACGTGATGCAGTTGGCCACATACTCGTACATCTGGTACAGGTCCCTAAAGGGACCTGCCCAATACCGGGTGTACGGCAGGCCAAGGAAGTTGAGGATCTCGTCTGGGTCCCCGGTGAGCCAGACCTTGGACCGCTTCTTGTCGGCCTCCTCGATCTCTGGGATGCGCAGCCAGAGTCCCTTGTCGTCTACGGTTAGACCGTAGGGCTTGATCACGTTCCCCAGGAGTTGCCATATGTCTCCATGGGCGTGATGGAAGAGCATGTAGTGCAACCGGCTTGACGAGTCGAAAACTTGGACGTCGACTTGGATGTGAAGACGACACTCTCGTGCTGGGGTGATGGGACGGCTGGGCGGGAGATGAGGGGCGAGGGCGAGTCTGGAGAAGGGGGCAGAAACAGACTCCTAAGGTGAAGGTTAGCATTATTTTTTGTTTAGTCTGCTGGTACAAACAACAAACCTCTTGGGAGTTTCTGTTCTCGTTGGGGGGTTGTTCCCAACGCGACGGTCCTCTTCGGGAGTAGGGGCGAGCGGAGCCTGTCCAATATGATTAGTCTTTGTTTCACACACAAGTTCAAGTTAGACAGCAACTTACTAGACCGGGAGCGTCTTGATTGTCGGGGAGGAAACTGTTCTGGGTCCTGACTAACGGGAGGTAGACTTCTAGATCTACCACCTCGTTGCTGGGAACCACTGACATGTCTGAACTCTCGATCAGGGAGGGTCATCTCAAGCTCTGTTGAACGAGGCCACTGTAGTATTCTTGTTAGTTTTTCTGTACAACACAGCTGAGTCTTGGGCATGAGGACTTACATCTGGTCGCTGGTTGGGCTTTGCATGAGTTACGTCGAAGCGAGATCTTGGAAGAGGGAACTCGATAGGAGTAACAGCGTTGGAGTGTGCAGACGGAACAGCAGGGAAAGAAGGGAGAGTGGGCGTAGTCGCAGTGACAGGAGTAGAAGGCATAGCGTAAGGTGGATTATTGCTAGGCGTAAGGGCACTGCTGTGAGGAGAGCGAACCGTGGGCGTAGAAGGACCAGGATGAGTAGAAGTGCTGCCTTGAGCAGAGAAGCTGGGCTGAGTCGAACTGTGCTGACCGGAGAAGCTGCGAGAAGTCGAGGTGATGGAAGAATGCGTAGCATAAGGAGAAGCATTTCCAGGCGTAGGAACTCTGCCGTGAGGAGATCGAACGATGGCGTCAGGGTAAGGAGAAGTGCTAACTGGAGCAGAGACGCTGGGACGAGTTGAACTGCGAATCTGATCGGAGAAGCTCTGACCGGAGAAGCTGCGAGCAGTCGAAGTGACAGGAGTAGAAGGGGTAGCATGAGGAGAAGCAGTGCCAGGCGTAGAGTAAGCAGAAGCATCGCCGCGAGGAGAATGAAGGGTGGGAGCAGGAGCGTCAGGATGAGGAGAAGTGCTGACTTGGTCAGAGAAGCTGGGACGAGTCGAAGTGTCAATCTGAGCGGAGAAGCTGCTAGAACTTGGTGTGTCGATTTGAGCAGAGGTACCAGGACGAGAAGAAGGTCCAGCAACGGCGTAGGTCGGCTCTTGAGGGAGAGTCGAGTCGCAAAGATGTTCAAGGTCGCGAGGCCAAGGAATAGCAAAGTGAGCAGACGGTTCCTGAAGTCCCGAATCCACAATAACGGCTGTAGCTCCAAGAGCAGCGCTGATGTGGTCAAGCAGCTCCTTTCTGGTGTAGTCATCTCCTTGGCAGTGAAATCTGGGACCCGTCACGAAGACGTCGACGTCGCCAAAGTCCTGCTTTGCCGGTCCCTCGATGGGGAAGCGAACGACGGAGAAGGCCTGGGAGAGTCGTTGTTCCACGCGTCTCTTGACCTCATGGTAGACTTCACCTGGCATCCGCGGCGTCTGCAGGTTTGCGAAGGCTTTGCCACCCATGATAGGCAAACAGCAAGGGAGAAGAAGTTTTGTGTGTGGGAACGATGAGGGCAATCAGGAGAAGGATAGCGGTATGACCTTGGTGGTGAGAGGTGAAATGTGAGGGGGGAAACAAGGTGATGTTTTTTGCGAACGCGATGATTCTCGAGGAGGGGAAAAAGATAAACAACAAACGAGACTTGTAGCAGACGCAGAAGATGGTCGTCAGCAGAATGTGTTCGGGTATCTAGATAGTATAGAAGAAGAGAATTAAGGAAGCGTTTGCGGAAAGGAAAAAAGAATGTGGTCGCTGAAAGTGAAGAAAGAATGTTTCGCGGCGTGACTGATTCAGAGTTGAGAGGAGAGAAAAGGTGAGTCAAGACGAAGCGTTGGAAGTTTTTGGCTGGTGGTAGTGGCTGAGGCGGAAGAAAAAAAAGTATCTGTTAGAGGGGCCAGCCGGGTGACGTGCAGCCATCACCTCTACACAACAGGTACCGCCACACTTCACTACCATCAGATCAACACTAGAAACAACAGCATCCAACAACAAACTCGAAAGAAAAAAAAATTCAAGATGAGTCCTGAGGAAATCAGAGAATGGCACGCCTGGCTCTCCAAGACCTTTGGAATCGGATCCTGGGTTCTTTTCCTCTTCGTCTGCTACATGATGGTTTGGCTGGGCATCTAGGAAGTGCCTGCGTGGCTCCCTCACGCCCGACACATCACCATGACCAGACCCATGTACCGTTAGGTCCATCATTTCAAGGTATGTGAAAAATTTAATCAAAATATGAAGATGTCATTTTTCTAACTGGTGAGATGTAGGGGATTTCTTCAAGTTACGCTTCGAACATCGATCGACCTCGAGAGTTTTTTGATTTCCCTGCTTCGACCACTAGCAGAACGAGCACCATTACCACCCAGCGGTGAACCATGGATTCTCTGGAAGCTTCAGGAGAGTGGATGGAATGATATTGGTTTCTGTAATTACTACAGTCGAAAGGAACAGCGTTGTGCTGCAGGAGGCAGCTGAATAACACTTTTTCACACACCGTGACACTGCTTTATCAAATCCTCCGTGAACAGTAAAATCGCCCTGAACCCATTTAACATTAATCAGAGCTCTTCAGAGTTCATTTGGGTGCTAGAACAGTGCGAGTTTGCCCTGTGTTGCGCCCAGGAAAAAGTGAAGCTTCTCGAAGCCCCCCCACCAAACCCTTTGTCCCGGGTACCTGCAGTAGGCAGCAGGCTGCACGGTTTGCCTTGCTTGTGCAACCGTGGCGCTGTTGCATCAAATAGTTTATTCTTCAGTCATTTCTACTATTTAATTTCACAGTGACACCCTGGGTGGATGTAGAGATCTGCCTCACGCTGTCGTGCAGTCATCCGAGGCGGCATCCATCGATCTTACTGCCTGGTCCAGGGGTGACAGCCACAGTGTATGCGCGTAGAGTGGCTGTATACGATGCGCACTGTATGCTGAAGCGCTGGCAACCTTGTTGGGCCGGGTCTCCTGTGCTCAAAGCTCCGTCTGCATAGGGCTAGACCCTTCCTGTCTCTCTGTTCCGACGGCCATCGTCAGGGCCGCTCCCAGCACGGACTCGTATTCTCAGCACGACTTCAGCATAACACTCTACGTCACCGTAAGCATCTTCTGGATCAGTCATGTCTGGTCTCGAAAGCTTGTTGTCAAGCTATATAGTACTGTACATGCAGCATCTTGGACCAGATGGGGAGTGAAAGCATCAAACAAGAACTTGTACAAATCCCCAGGCTCTAAATACGTCCCGTTGATATCC
>JABCKD010000489.1:0-32517 GCA_013186415.1 Fusarium sp. NRRL 66088
ATGTGAGCGCGTCTTCTCACAGACAAAGAAGGTGATTACGGATGAACGGAACCGGCTCAGCTCGGACACGGTAGCAGCGATTGAATGCCAGAAGCAGTTGCTTCAAAGTGGAATGTTAGCCTAGGTCTATCACCGTAGCTATACAGGGCACAAAAAATAGTCGAGTAATGTCAACCAACCAAGTAAATCAAGCCGCTGATGCCGAGTAAACCAAGTCAAGCAAAGGGTTCCGTCAACCAAGTAAAAAAAAGGGTCCAAATTTTGCTTTACTTGGTTGCTGGACACACTGTCCGACACGGTGAAATCAGTGAGTGAAATAGTTCTGAAGCCACCATCAGAGCTTTGATGAACAGGGTCGGACGGCTCAATTTTGTCCGAAACATCGAACTGGCCGCCTGAGGCTGGGGGGCAAATACTGGCGTGTTTATCCGATTCCTCGGGTCCGGTCTTGTTTCCTTTTAGTGCTGGCCAGTAGATTAAAGCTTGCTCATTAACACGGTTCATGATAGCCTTAGTATCGATTTCGTCGCCATCGAGTCGGTGCACAACGAAGCTGAACTGGCCGGCGTTATCGGTTGGACCGAATAAAACCATGCCGTCGCCTACGTCCCTCATGACGCTTTCGAGGACCGTTTTGATACTCGAAGCATCCGAGTTCGGCAGCTGCAAAGTGAAAAACCTTTCGGAAGCCATGACGGGCGAATGTGAGTGGGATGAGCCCTGGGTGCTGGCGGGAGAATTCGTTACGTGGCGCGGTATATATCATTAAATCAGATAGAGAAAAAGAGGGAACGAAGATTGGGTTGCTTAACCTTGTAACCCTCCAGGAGGCACCTTGGATACCTCTTCCCTCCCCAGCCAAGTACTCTCCAGGCACCCCCTAAATCACACGGGCAGGAGTTGCAAACCATGTGCTTCCTGCACAATTTCTATGAGGCGACACGCGTTGTAAGTTTTTACCTGCGTGTCTACCCAATTTTCTCACGCAGGATGTAGTCTAGGAACTGTAAAAACTATAACTAACGCATGTAGATGATATATGCACTCTCTTATTCGAGGGATAGGATGGTAAGGCAACAAAAAACACCATGGCGGAGTGCATGCATGAGGTCAGCATGTGCAGGCCTCAATTCTCGCCCGGCTACAGTCACCATGCCAAGTTACATTTCCCCACCCCACCCATCCATGGCTTCCATCTGACAAGGCCCGGGAGAAGTTATGACGTGGTAAGGCATACCGGGATGCCGACCACCTCTACATAGGCAGCGATTCCGGGAGTTTATATTTTGTCGAAAAGATGGGAAAAAGCATCCTGCCCTTGTCAATTTGCAGTCTCGTCAATATCTTAGCACCCCTAGACTGATATTCCCCCCTGCCGCAGTTTGATTTCTCGCTTTCGGCCTCTTTATTTTCTCTCGGCACGTTGCTCTCTTTTGTAGTGCGTAGTGCGTCTCATTTTTGCTTCGAAATGACATCCTCTCCGATGGTTATGCGGCTGCCCAGCGAGTCCCTCGAGCAGCTAGAAGAAATTATCTACCAGAAAGCGCTACGGGAAAGCCTCTTGGAGTCTAACAACCCCTCCAGTAGCTCCTCGAGAGACACCGAGGGCCCTGCCAGGGATAAGGCCGACAGCGACCAGCAGAAAAGGCCCAGAGAACCTTCTGACAATGACCACGGTGAGCCTGCGAGAAAGAGAGGAGCATTGGGGGAATCCTTTGCGGTCGCCCTGAACCACGATGACGCCAAAAAGATCCTGCAAAATGCGAAGGAGCAACACGATTCTATCGAGACCCTCCGGGATATGACGGATCTTCTGGGGAATGCGGAAAACGACGAGAACGACGGTCTGAGTCGGCACGTTAGAAACGTCATCTTGAGCCCCAGTGAGAATTCCCACCACCCTCCGCAAATTAGTCAGATACTGAGGCGGAGATAGACAGTATCAACACAACGTTGGAGGACGTCTTCGCTCCGGATGCTGCCAGCATCCTCGAGATGGCGACAGCGTCTCTACAAGACCGATCAGCGACTCCATACGGCATCCTCTCAAGGGAGCCGCTTCCGGGCATTCTCCTATACGGCCCACCAGGAACGGGCAAAACCCTGCTAGGCAAGGCGTTTGCCAAAAAGTCCAACGCTATGCTCCTCCCCTTGTCGGGCGCCGAACTTCGATCAGGCATTCGTGGCAGCTCGGAGAAGATCATTAAGAGCGTATTCGCATACGCACGCAAGCACCACCCATGCTTCATCTTACTCGACAACGCCCATTGTTTTCTCTCTGACGACAGAGCGAATACCTCACGGGACAACCTGGACATCATCAGCCAGCTGCTGGTGGAGATGACAGGCGTCAACTCCAGAGGCCGTACGGACCCGGTCGTCATTGCTACGACCAGCCAACCTTACGACCTAAGCGAATCGATCCTGCACTGCTTCAGCATTCGCGTCATGGTCGGTCTGCCCGACGCTTCTAGTCGGCGGCGCATCTTGGACATCCAGCTCAAAGGCGAGGAAGTCGGCGCTGACGTCAACCTGGAGCATATCGTTGAAGCGACAAAGGAATACAGCGGCCGCGATATCAGAAACCTCGTCCTGCACGCAGCCGTCGCGGCGCAGGGCGACCTCGAGGTCCGTGGAAAATCATCAAGTACCAAAGGTTTGACCCGTATACTTCGCAACGAGCATATCACGAAGGCCAAGAGCATGATCCCCCTGTCCACCAAGAGAACCATATCCAGGATTATGGACTTCCACGCTCAGTTTGGCGGGATGAGGTCAGCTCAAGGAGAGATTCCGGAAGCAAACGAAGTGTGGAGACAAGACACCGAAGCGTAGCGGTTTTGGCTCTATTGCCTGCGCCACTTTAGCCTCTGGTGCTTAGTGTTAAGGGGTTGTGGCTGGGTCGTGGCTACCCTGAAGAACTTGATTCCTCCTGGGTTCCATGCGACTGACTTGACTCACGGGACAATTACACCGGAAAAAATGATTCAGAAAAGGACAAGAGGAGGCTGTCACTGTAACTGTCCTCTGATAATAACAGAATATATTACATTTAAAATGTAGAACTCAGAAGTGTAGTATTACAGAGATTCGCTGTGAAAGCCGTTTCGGCGTCCTCGGATAGAGTGTGAGATAAGAGTGCAATCGAGAGCGGTGTGGGGCAGCAACTGTTAAGACAGCTAGACCATGTACCAAAAAATGAGACGCCCTCTATGGCCCAAATGGTTTCAGGTACCTTGAGCCCTAACACTGATATCAGATACAGTTTTGTTATCAGCTGCTCCAATTTCGCCTTAGTAGTCTTGGCCGAATGAGGCATCGTGGAACGCCCCTTTCGATAGTTTAGAGGTGCCAAGACGATCCATCATCTGTCGTTGGCAACGGGTTCATAACTGCATAACAGACTCTCGCAGGTTTGATAATACCCTGAAAGGAATTGCAAGCGCATATTCGATTGAAAAGCACCGAGGATGACATTTTCCATGTCCCGTAATTTATGTCAGTTCTCTTTTGCATTTTCATGGCACGTTATCATAGCGTAATTGGTGACGGATCAAAGCATGGATATTATCTGAATAGGTCCCTGTCTCTTCAGCCGCGAACGCCACGTTCTGAAATAAGCATAAATAATCTTGAAAGGCAGACTTGACCGTGTAAATGACCCCTTCCCCGGGACAAAAAGAAAAGGTCCCCCTCCAGCTCCTGGCTGCGGCGTGTCTTGTTTATTCTCCCGCATCTTGTTCAACTGCCTAAACGAACGTACTTTGACGACAATGGCTGCAAGCAACCTGACGCGGACTGCGGTCTGGCTGAGGCTTGCACTGCTGCTTTCCGGACTCACCGCATCTGCTAGGGCAGGTAAGTACCCTGAGTTGACGCACCGCTCCCTTACCAACCATCGCTAATATTTGTCGCAGCATGCTCCGCCGAGGATCCCCTGACGCTCACAGAAACGACCCAGGTCTCCAGCATAGCGGAGGCTTGCACAACGTATACCGGCGACCTGGAAATCGCCAACCTCACCGACTTGGTTAACCTGACAGGCATCGAGAAAATTGATGGCGAACTGAGATTCGACAACTCCCTCGCCGAGCATGACCACGTCACCCTCCACAGCTCGACCCTCCAGAATATCACTGCAGGTCTGCTCATCTACGGCCCTTCTGAAGATGATTCGACCTCGGGATGGCTCAACGTGTCGCTTCCCGTCCTGCAGAGCGCCTACTCCATCGGCGTCTACGGACCATGGTCCCGAGTGTCGCTGGATACGGACCCGGTGATGAACGTGACCGGCTCTTTTATTGTTCATGGCAACAACAAGATGAAAGCTTCGGATCTCTACGTGAACGCCTCTGACGTGTGGTTTCTCCAAGTGACCGACATTGACTTCTCTTCGGGTAGCTTTCTGACGTCCTCAGCTGATCGGGTCGGGTATGTGGTCGTGAAGGGTAACGAAGGACTGAAGCAGGTACTGCTGAGGAGCCTTGAGTGGGCTAAATATGCCATCAAAATATTTTCCAATCCAGATCTCGACGAAATCTCGATGCCACTCACTAACGCGAGCTTTGTACAAATACAAAACAATGGACGCGATGCAGTCGTCTCCCTTCCAGAGCTGGTGTTTCTCGGGAATCGCAGTCACGAATCCTCCCAGATCTCTGCCATGGGCACAGGTGGCGTCTTTCAGGATTTGATTGACATTAGTCTTCCCAAGCTGAAACAAGTCCACGGCGATTGGAGATTCTCTGGGAAGTTGAACTTTACCTCAAATCTATTCTCAGAGCTTTACCTCCCGCGCCTCGAGACAGCGAACTGCACCCTCGGCATTGACGACAACATTGCGCTGAATGACCTCTGGCTGCCTCGTCTCGACTACGTTAAAGACCTCGAGATTCACGCGAACCCACGTCTGCTCAACGTGACAGCGAACCTCCTCAAGACGGCGGACAAGATCAACATGACGGGACCTTTCACCAACGTCGAGTTTTTCAGCGTGGAGACAGTCACGGGAGACTTCTTCCTCGTCGGGGATGATACGATGGACTGTTCATGGTTTGACCAACATTTTCTAAATAATATCGTCAAGGGTTCGTACAAGTGTGTTGGCAACCACACCAAGCCTGAGACGGAGCGGAAGCCCAGCACGCCCACTGATGAAGCTCAGTTGGAGGCTTGGGGGTCGGGTAAAGATAGTGGCAACGACAGTGGCAACGACAGTGGCGACGACACCGGAGACGAGGTCGGCTCGAGCTCCAAGAATAGTTCTACTGGAAATGGGGGAGGAGGACTCTCAACTGGAGCGAAGGCGGGAATTGGAGTTGGTGTTTCTGTCGTAGCCTTGGCATTGATTCTGGGTGCTTGGCTCCTTTATCGCAAGAAGAAAGCACAGAAAGCACCTGAGGAGGCGCGAAACGCTGACTTAGGGTTCCAGAAGGCGGAACTCGACGGAAGTTCTAAACCGACCCCTGTGGATATTGACAAAGATGAGAGCAAAATGGACGTCACAGAAAGGGTGCAGGCCGGGGAGCTGCCTGACTCAGGAAAGGTAGAGTTGCCTGCTAGAGCGGCGAGGGTTGAACTCCCGGCTTGAGATTAAGACTCTCATTGGGCCGAATAATGAGCACTTGATATAATCAAGGTTTTATTGATCTAGCTAGTTGTTTGATTTGCTGCTTGATGGTTGATACTGATCATGGTTGTGTTGATTGCCGCTGTTCTAATGTGCCATGATCCGGCAACGCTTGTTTTGCAAGAGTTGTTGTGCTCGCAATTGCCATCCTTTACTTAAAAGTCCCTAGCACCGTGGAAGCGAGGACGGAGCATCCTACGCTTACTGTCTCGTGCACGAAGAGACTTCTTAGGTCCGCGGCTGCGAGTACCAAGAGTTCGGAGGGAGCGGGCCTTCTTGTTGTTGGCTGCCACAGGCACACGCTCGCATCGCTCACCGCCATCACCGTTTCCGCAGCGGAAGGGGAGGAGACAGCAGCCATCGTCAGCGAACTGTTCCAGACCATTGGCACCTTCGCCGAGGGATTCGCAGTCGGGGCCGTTTGGGAAGCCACAGTTTTCGTCGTCGGCAGCATTGTCAGCATTACCAGCATTACCGGCGTTGTTGTTGCCAGCATTACCGGCGTTGTTGTTGTTGTTGTTGTTGTTGTTGCCAGCGTTATTGTTGTTATTGCCAGCATTGTTATTGTTACCAGCGTTGTTGTTATTCCCGGCGTTGTTATTGTTGTTGTTGTTGCCGGCGTTGTTGTTGTTGTTCCCGGCGACAGCAACCCTCTCACACCTTTCACCACCATCACCGTTTCCGCAGCGGAAGGGGAGCAAACAACAACCGTCATCAGCAAACTGCTCTAGTCCATTCGCGCCCTCGCCCAGCGAGACACAGTCGGGTCCATCAGGAAAGCCGCAACTGAATGCTTGTTAGTTCGAGTCATCTTAAGAGGGTTTACCATGCGTACCCGTCCTGCGCAAAGGCGCCGGCGATGAGAAAAGACAGAGGAATAAGGACCTTCATTTTGATCAAGAGGAGAATAAAAAGAAATCTGCCGGCAGATAGATATGAATAAAGTTGGGATCGAAGAAGTGAATGAGCTCAAGCAGCCAGTGATTGATGTCTGGAATCTCAAGTCCATTCAATCGCGACGACAACAAACCCTTTTATACCCTTTCTCTTGAGATTCTTAAAAGTAAGTTTATAGCCATTAAGCTTCCCCTGACGCTTCCGTTTCAGGCAGGTTTCTACGCATCTTGGCCATACGCGATGTCACGTCGCCTGTCTCAAAGCGGAGACGAAAAAAGAATTTTTGCTGACAACATTCCAATTGAAGCGTCTGTTACAGGTTTTCTCACGATTGTCACAACCTGTTTCACAGCTTTCCCCAGACGGCGCGTAGCATCGGAGATCCAGCCAAGGATTTCAGGACGGTCGGAAAGTTCCTTGAGGGGGCGATGACCCGAACGGCAGTTGTTTGGATGGAACTCTGCCATTGACTAGCTGTCCAAGGTCTAGACTTGATTTGCGACCCCGTGAGCGGCTGGAAAAGACTTCCTTTGTGAAACAAGATCTGAGACTGCAAACCTGGTTGTAAATCTAGACCTCACCATCGTATCAAGGAGCTTTACGTTAGAGAGGGACTACACTACAAGCGATGTATGGCCTCAACCCTGACAATTGGATGCGAGTTTGGGTCGTTTGGCTTTTGCAAGGAAGAAACCATGACGCAGTCAACATACGTGGATCTGGATATGCTACCAGCCAAATAAGCATAACTAACATATAGAGTCAAGTCTCCAAAACTGAATCAAGGCCAAGTTTTCAACGGCGTCAGCTTCAGGTACATCCCATTCTCCGGTTTAATGGTGATGACACCTCTCGGCAACACCAACCCATCATCCATCGCCAGCGTCCACGAAAAAGCCCGCACCATAGCAGCCAAAAGGCACCGCATCTCGGCCTTTGCAAACCCTTGCCCAATGCAGCTTCGCGGCCCATGTAAAAAGGTCTCGAAATCGTAGTTGCTGCTAGAACCTCCATTCTGATTCGGTTTCCCTTCCTCTGTGATCCAACGTTCAGGGCGGAATTTTCCTGCATCTGGACCCCAGATTTCGGGTGAACGATTAATGTACCAGATCGAAATGATAATATCAGTGCCTTCCGGAATGAATTGATCGCCGATTCGCGTGTCGCAGAGAGCTTGTCTCATGGTTAGAGGTACTGTAGGGTAGAGGCGTAACGTCTCGTGCATGATGCCATTCAGATAGGGGAGCGGCTCAAGAATGCTGGCGAGGTCAATTGTCGGATCACCCTCAACATCTTGAGGCAAGGCTTCATTGATTTCGTCTCTCAGCTTTTGCTGGATTTCCGGGTGTTTGGTCAACAGGTAACATGCCCACGTAAGAGCAGATGCAGTTGTTTCGTGTCTGGCAACGTGTAAGAGCAGGCATAGAGAGATAAATTGGGGGAAATTAATTTCTTACCCCGCAGCTAGGAAAGTCAAGAGTTGATCTTTCAAAGCCTCGTCAGAAAAGTTGTTGGTTTTAATGAGAAGCGACAGAACATCCAAGTGGTCATCCCCCTTTTCTGTGATGGCAACCCTCTTCTCTTGAATCATTGGCCGGCAGATCTTGTTTAACGAACCGGTCAAGTGATTGAAAAGGTCATTCATCTTCCATGGAATGAGACGAACAAAAGGGAGACCAAGAGCCAGAGCCATCATGGCGAAGATGAGCTTTTCTCGATCCGGCTCCAGAAGTTCTTCATATATACCAGCAAGAGGATCTTGCCCCTTCTCCACGGCGTCAAACTTTCGACCCAGGCCAGCGATTCCGATAATGTCAAGTGTGACTTTGCTTGCCCAAGTGCTCAGCTCAATGATAGGTGATGGAGTGGTCGAGATTTCCTGATTCAGCGTTCTTGTCAGGATCTCGGCCTTGTTCCACA
This sequence comes from Fusarium sp. NRRL 66088, assembly GCA_013186415.1. NCBI lineage: Eukaryota > Fungi > Ascomycota > Sordariomycetes > Hypocreales > Nectriaceae > Fusarium > Fusarium sp. NRRL 66088. Next base: position 8,447 of record JABCKD010000489.1, read on the forward strand.
TCATCGGGTATAGGTTCTTGATCTGTCGAAAGTGAAACGCAGGAGTGGTGTTCTTGCGGAGGAACTTGTGCTGGTCGCCTTCAACAATGATAAGGCCATCGCCGAGGATGTGTCGCAGAAAAGAGCTGATCCTTGTCGGTTTGGCGAAGTCGTAACATCGATGAACGAGAACGTCGGCTAGCAAGCGAGGATTGGTGACAAATATCTGGTTTCGGAGTGCGTTGAGGGAAATGAGATCTTGGTGAGGATACTGTTCCACGATATCCAGGAATAGATCACCTGAGGGCCTGCCTTTGACAACGAGGGCTTTGTGAGCTGCACTCAAATATGCCTGCAGGGTATCTAAGTCAGAATGAAGTCTTTTACACAGAATGGACGTGTGGGTCAAATTGCAAAAGATGATCAAGGAGGGTTGAGTCACTTACTCTTGGGCCAGGAATGCGGCGAAGAGGACTGAAGAGGACTGGATACAACAGCCCCCAGAAGAATATTCCAAAGGCATAATTGACGAACAGGACGGTTGCCACAGCAGCCACATGGCTTTGGGAGTTATAGTAGTTTGGGAACAACTTGATGACAAGTAGTGACTCAACTATTGCAGCCAATGTGAGACTTGGGAAACTCAGAAGCTTGGATACAATCGCCATGTTGAAGTAGATACAGTGATGGTTGTATAACGAGCTTGTTAGTTGATGAATTGGATACAGTCTCAGTTGAAAGAGTGTCGTGAAATCTAAATAAATGATACAAGATATATAACAAATGTAAGATTTAGACCTCAACAAATTGTCTAAGTCAAGGTAGCATCTGATTTCCATGTGAACATTTGGTAGTCTATCGCAAGAAGTGCAGGGATAGACATGGTAGCCTTCGGAGTTGACAGGTCCCACCAATCTTGACGGCGATCGGCAGTCATGTTACGCAACCAGCCACTCCAAGGTTCATGGCCGGAGCTAATGCAGGTCGCAAAGGGGATCCAAATCGGGCTTAGAATGCGAATATCTGTAGTTCACGACAACGTCATGGTAAGGGTAGCCTTGGAAGAAAACCACGTGGATGGTTTTGTTGAAGCTGGTCATTTCTAGTCAAGTAATCAATAAGTTTTCACATGCTCTATTAATTCGCATGTTCTCTATTACTTGCAGTAGTTTAATAACTTTCCCCCAATTTTTGGGACGGAGAATTTCGCAATCTAGGCCAAAAAGAAAATGGCCGGCTGCGACTGTTTTCCCCCGACGGCTTCGGGGTATTGACTGGGCCGAGTGCACATCAGTATTTACAGATTGACGGAGAAGAATGAGGAAATAGCTAGCCCACAAGTCAGGAATTACATCAGACAAAAGTCCAAATGCTGTCAAGTTGTCTTGGAAAGAATCCATTTTCTCTTTCGCAACACTTTGCCAGTATCCTATCTTCAAACAGCTCTCTGAACCCAATTCATGACATGGCTTCTAAAATCACACTTTGCCTTCTCTTAGGCTGCGCTCTCCTAGGAGGCTACGGTAGCATCTTCACCTCATACCGTCATGGCTTTTTCGATGCCCTGAGAGTTTGCATCGCCGAACCTCCTTCCTCTCCACGACAGTGTGTTTTGGACATGTCCGATTCTATCGGGTTAGTTTCAAACCACTACACTGGTATTATCCATGTCGATTCTTTGATCCAAGTCCTCCTTGAATTCTTTTCTCAAGGGTTAAGGAGTGACCCTGACCTGGATGGTATTGACATGGAAGCCTTACTTGCTTTTGGATATCTGGCAGCACAGTTTGGTGCTGCATGGTACATCATGGCGCTTGAAGGCTTGAGGGTTGGAAACAGAGGCACCATCTTGAGTTGGTAAGTGTTGAAGATGGACTGTTGAGACATACGATTGAGTTCTAACTCTTATGCAGGACTGGAACCTTTGGCATCATATTCCAGGGTGTCACTATCACCATCATCGCCCCAATCTACTTGATGCTTCAACTTCTGCTCTCATCTCCGAATTTGAAGCCAACTTCAACCCTTGCGGACCCGTTTGATCTGGCTTTTCTGCCTGTATCTACCGTCATATCCTACGTTTTGCCCACTATCGGGCTCTGTCTCCCCCTACTTAAGACTCTCTCTCCGATAGCTAGGTTCATTGCGATTGCTCTCTGGCAACCTTTTCCTTTATATCAATCGGCAATTCAAACCGTTTCACGGTTCTTTTTCAGAAGCAGACGCGGGAGATCCAGTAATGCTGCCCACATCAACCCCAAAGAGTGCAGGAAGGCGCTGGGCCGGGCATACACTTTTATTGCTTCTCTCACCATGGGCGTACATTTGATCGTGGTGGGAATTATCTTCACGTCACACACGTCCGATCTGATACCAGAAGTATCAGGATATCACATCTTGGCTCTCACCTCGCTCACGGATCCTCCAACTCTAGCGCTTTTACATCCGCCTCTGTCAGTGACAAGTTCAAGGGAAATTGTTGTGTCATTCTTGAGATGGGATGTTTACTGCACCTGCGCTTCAATGGTTATCTGGGCCAGCTACCAGCTAAGCATTGTGCGTGGATCTTCAAGTGCCACGGCCCGGATTCTCAAGGTAGTGCTTTGGGGGTTGATTGGTGGTCCAATTTTTCCAGCTCTGATGATTCTATGGGAAAGAGATGATATCATCGTGGGCAGGTTGGAGGAGAGTAGTTGGTATCAAAAGGAGGAGTGAGACCCCCCCGAACAGTCAAGGGACAAGCTGGTATCTTTCAATTCATGGCATCTGTACGAAGAGCAATAGCCAAATTAATCCAGACATACAAGACCAGCCTCAGCTTGATCCAGTGTTTGACATTGTAACATCAACGAAGACGCAAGCGGGCCAAGAATTTCTTGCTCTTGAGCCCATCTCGGGTCACTGTAACCCCCCTCGCCAAATCCAACAGCAGACCTAATCCCTATTGTCGAGTTCATTCTGGTAAGAATCTCGCTTGCCTTTTGGAGCTGGTCTGTCGTTGCATAAGCGCAATGCGACACTAGCCTTATCGAGTGAACAATGACAATGGCCGCTGCTCCATCGTACAACATGGTGGTAGGCCGTCCAGTTGGATCGACGTCGCCTAGGGCAAACGGAACACTCGTCAACATGTCATCAATAGCTCTCCTTACGTCTGACTCAAGGATTGGGATGCACTCGGCCCAGAGGTCAATGTGAGAGTTATCCCCTGTCTCTTGGACCAATTGCAGTTGGCTGTGGTATGCCAACATTGTCAATAGTAATATGAGCAGCGCCGAGCGAATCAGGATGATGATACACGCTGTCTCGGAGTCGCAGTACGTCATTCGTGAGCTCATTTCACCGAGTACGGTTGGTGCGGCTCGCCCTTCAAAGGTGTTGTGCCAGTACGACGGAGCTTCCTGATCCCAAACGTGGAATTGATCAAGCATTTCAAAGCACTCTTGCAATAGGAGTTGCTCGTCTTCAGGTTCAGTCTTGTTTTCGTCACGTGGCCAAGGATCATCTTCTTCCTTCCTCTGTGCGACGTATTCCATGTGTTTTGACAGACGATGCCGGAGTGATAGGGTCCTTGACATCATGGATAGTGCCCGAAGGAGAGGATCAAAGAGCCCCATGACTGTAGCTATGGCGCCAGGGTCGGTGTACGTATCGTCTTCGTGCAGGAAGGAGTAGATTTGCTGTCATCATATCTTAGTTAGCCAGGAGTCGCTTCAAGTAATATCACACATCTACTCACCAACCGTAGAAGAGCCAGAAGAAAAAGCTCAGCTCCTCTCCTCGTTCCAATCTGGGCTGGCCCTCGCTTCTCCAATAGATAGAAGAGCCCCGGAGCGTGCTCCTTTGGGTCACCCAAGCCCTCTCCACTGATGTCCTATTTCGAGTCAGCGACAAGTCCAACAAGTGAGTGGGCCGATAAGAACAGCCGTACCTTGAAGGTGCAAAGCAACAGAATAGTCGCAATAACCTTGTCGTCGACGGCTTGACTATCAGTCTGGATACTCTCTTGCAAGCTTCGAATGGCGCGGCCATAATTCCTAAACGAGTGTGTCCGAAGTTCCTCGCCTCCAAATTGGTTGTATACTGCCATTTGGGCGACGCTGAGGGTGGCTGTTTCGAGCAGACCATGTTTATAGTGATCGTAGAGGTCAGGGAGAAAGCTAAAATGGCCGGGGAACCCATCGCCTTCATCGGGTGATACAAAACGACGAACGAAGTAAGTGAGAGATACGTTATCGCACGATTGCGTGGGCTGTCGAATGATGGTCGGGGAGAGTTGGACGTCAGTCCCTGCAGTGACATTCTTCGTTGGTCTGCGACATTCAGGTGAGATGCTTCTTGCACTCGCCTCAGAAGTCTGAGGGCTCGACGTCGTCGGTGAAGCTTTCTCGAACCCAGGCTTTTGTGCAGAAGAATGTCGAAAGTGAAACTGATCAGTGTATCCGAGACAAGGCTTGCCGTAATTGTAGCATCTTCGACACGTGGGCTTGGCTTCATCACACTGAATGAGAGATATCATCAGTCTTGACGCAACAGATTCAACGCATAGCAGAGGTTCTCTCACCTTCACCTTTCGCTGGCGACAGCGCAAACAGCCCGTGCTGAAGCGGCCAGGAAAGACCATCTCGAAACTGGCGATACTGATGTCAGAATGCGGAGAGTCCAAGGATCTCTCGGTACTGGGACCCGCGGACGAGGCAAGATTGCGGAGAAACGGAGTCGGAGAGATTTGTTGAATCTGGGGAAAAGAGGAGACGGGACAGGAAGATCAATAGCGTCGACAGGGGTCAGGGCCAGGATCGACGTGCCGAGAACCTCAATGAGCCAATGACGCAGGTAGTCACAATAACCAAACTGATTGTGGTTTAGCTTGCGAATCTTCTCTTGGTTTGGATTTGGACCTCGGCACCGCCTGAAGTTGAGGCTGTTGATGCAGCTGCAGTCGGTCCACTCGAGAGACACGATGGGAACTGAAGGAGAGGAAGCTCATCAAGACACAGCAGGTAATTACTGATATTAAATGCATCTGCTGCTGGCCACCAAAATATGATTGTACCCAGTGCCCACACTTTGCTTCAACATACCGAGCCCTACCATTTTGTCTCTATCATACACGACCTCAATATGACTTCTCTGCTCTACTCCCCGGCGATCGAGTACATGTCGCAACTTGGTCGAATCATTCTCTCCCCCTTCTTGACAGGCCCATTGCTTCTCATAGCTACCCAAACTCCTCATATCGCCAACCATGTTCTTGCCCCTATCATTAGTAGGCTGCCAGACTCAGTCACGGCGTATTTGAAGTCTGCCACCATCAAGATTGCTTTACAAGTCCTTCTGGGCTTGGGCTTTCTCAGGTCCATCAACAAGACTCTGAACACTATGGCCTCCAACTCCTGGCGTCTGAGAGCCAGCAAAGGCTGGGACTGGCCAAATGAAATCGCTGTCGTCGCCGGCGGCTCAAGCGGAATAGGCAAGAGCATCGTCGAAAGGCTTGTCAAGCTTGGTGTTCAAGTGGCAGTCTTGGATGTCCAAGACTTGCCAAAAGACTTGCAAGAGAACCCACGCATCTCTTTCTACCATTGCGACGTCACTTCTGCCGAGTCTGTCTCGGAAGCTGCCGATGCTCTTCGGCGGGAACTCGGACATCCATCCATCCTCATCAACAACGCGGGCATCACCAAGCCAACACCCATTCTCAAGATGCCCGAGTCATTCCTTCGCAGAATCTTTGGGGTCAATGTCATGGCTTTGTGGTTCACCACTCAGCAGTTTCTTCCCCGCATGATCCAGCTGGACAAGGGTCACGTAGTCACAGTTGCTAGCATCGCATCTTTTGTTGCACTTCCTACTGGAGCAGACTACTCAGCCACGAAAGCTGGGGCGTTGTCATTTCATGAGTCTCTCGCGTGCGAGTTGAAGCACTTTTACAAGTCTCCGAATGTCATGACAACTGTCGTTCACCCCAATTTCGTCAGAACTCCCCTCGTTGCGGATTTTGCAGATCACCTTGAAGGCTCTGGTGTTAGATTTCTCACCAGCGATCAGATTGCTAGAGAAGTTGTTGGACAGATAAAGAGAAGAAGGGGTGGCCAGCTTATAATCCCACGATCTGCGTCGGCCATCTCGGGTATTCGAGGGTGGCCGACCTGGATTCAAGAGCTGCTGCGCGATGGTATTGGGAAAGGCTCAGTGCGGTAGATGGAAATCAGCGAATATCTGGTGGTCTAGTTATATTCAGAAGTTGAAATTGAATGCAGTTTAGGCCGAAAGGTGCTTTGTTAGAGCCAAATGGCACATGTAATGAGCAAGCCATCCACAGTCCTCTGCGAGTTCACCTCAGTAGAAACACGATTTTGACCGCCGTATTGCGAGAAGGACTCGGTGATGAGCGACCAGAGAATAGACAGATAAAGTTACAGCGATCCCTACTAGTTCTGATTCTGACCAGGGCCACTGATGCCGAGGTACGTTGTCTCCTTGTCGGACTATGTAAGAGGAGCAACCCCCGCTCACTGGGAAAATGCTTTTCTTATTGCCAACTTTGCATGACCTATCAAAGAAACAAGACTTTGTCAACCAATCTGTACAGAAACGAAAATTTCCACCATGGCTGCCAATTCTCCTTTGAAAGCCGTCTTCACCTACATCTATGTCCTCCTATACTCACCATGGCTCCTCTCCCATTTTGGGCTTGACATTGCCCTCTGTCTGCTTCCATGGGCACGACCTTCTAGACAGTGGTCATTGAGCCAAGCTGCTCGCATGCGCGTGGTCCGACTATTGCTACTATACTGGTCGCTCACGAAAGCTGGAGACAAGCTTAATCTCCGTCAAGGGCGAGAGAAGAACCGTTTCGAAGTGGTCGCCCCAAGGTCTTCCAAGTTATACAGAGGAGTGTTGTCAGACATTGCCATTCAACCTACTCAGCTGGGCATGACTTGGACACCAGCTCGACCACCGCCTCCTGAGCTGGTACGATCAAATATGATTGTGGCTCTTCACTTTCACGGAGGTGCCTTTGTTATTGGTAACGGTCGCGACGAGGATACCGGCTATCTTGCTCGATATTTGATCCAGAAAACGGGCTGCACTCATGTATGCACGCCGCAGTACCGACTGTCTAGTAGCGAGGGTGGGCGCTTTCCCGCTCCTTTGCAAGATGCCCTCACAGCATACCTCTGTCTGATCAAGACCAAGGACATCCCGGCCAGCCAAATCATCCTGTCTGGTGATTCAGCGGGAGCCAACATTGCACTCGGGCTGTTGCGGTACATCCACGAATATGGTCAACAGGACGAAATTCCATTCCCGCGAGCTATTACACTGTGGTCGCCCTGGGTTGATGTGAGCGCGGCCCTCGAGCAAGACATGACAAAGTCCCCCAACTACAAGACCGACTATCTCAGCAAACAATTCGGGCAATGGGGTGCCTTGACAATCTCACAGTCCGGCATGTTTGACCCCTCGGGCCCATATCTATCACCGTTACGTCACCCCTTCAAACCAGACGTAAGCATCCCGACGTTTGTCAATGCAGGAGGCAACGAAGTCCTCTATTACGACATCAGGGACTTCTGCGAGCGCTACCAGAAGCATGGCTGGATGATTCACCTGGACATCTCTGAACATTGCCCCCACGATATTCTTTTGCTGGGACCTCGGATTGGGTTTGGGGCCGAGGCAGAGAAGGCAGCAGAGCACGCAAGGGATTTCCTTACTGAGGCCGCGGGTATCAATCTACGCAGCTACAATTGAGACTCATGGTCGTAGAGTAGTAGCTTCTCTCATAGACGGGCAATTTCACATGCATTTGAGACAGAAGAGGCGGGGTATCCCATCCCACATTGTGACAACGCACATCTGCCATGATCATGGGGTTCTCAACAGCTGAAACGCATGTCAACAGTAAAACGGAGCATCGGAGCAACTGATGATTCCTTGCCCGTCCAAGGTAATGCAATCTTGACAGCCAAGTCTCGTAGTTGCATTCGGCTATGTCTCCATCCCGAGTAACTTGACCACCCGCTAACGACTTGACAGGCTCGGGTGGCTTGTCTAACCCGAGAGAGACAGGATCGTCCAATGCACGAGTTGTCCTTCCCCGCATTCTCTGTCACGAAGTCAACCCTCGAATGGGGTTCCCTTGTGCGGTTTAGCTTGCGATCTTGCATCTGGATCTGGTTCCGCGGACACCGCGCCCCGACGGAATAGAGGCACTACAAACAAGTCCGATGTGATCATCCGACCCCGTCTTCAGCAAGAAATAGGTGTGTTTGAACATATTCACATGCTTTCAATTATTCTCTCGGAAACTAGGCTATAACCGGGCGGTTAACTTGATGTGACACGGCAATTGAAAGACGCCGACGCCGGCAACCGAGGCTCCATGGCGTGTTGCGCCACCTATGCAAGGGCAATGACGATGGTGGAAAGATTGACGTCTAGACAATATATGGCCATCGTTGAATCGTAGCATGTTTCTCTCATGAGTTATCTATCTAGAGCTTCTTTGTTTATGCAGACAGAAACTTGCACTCCTGCCGTTTGCTTCCAATATCTTTTACCCATCATTTTGATCAGCCACCTTTTGACACGATGGGCAATCACGCTGAACAAGTCGCAAATTTCAGCACTCAAGATGGCTTGTCCTTGGATGTCATCATCATCGGAGCAGGCATCTCTGGAATCAACGCCGCATACCGCATCCAAACCGAAGGACCATCCGACCTCACGTATGCCATCCTCGAAGGACGTGACTCAATCGGAGGCACATGGGATCTTTTCCGATACCCCGGCATTCGATCAGACTCGGACATTTTCACATTTGGGTTTCCTTGGAGCCCGTGGAAACATAACGAGTCTCTGGCTGCCGGTGACAAGATCAAAGACTACATGATCGATTCCGCCAGATCGGCCGGTATCGATCATCACATCTGCTATAACCACACTGTATCGGCCGCAAACTGGCGCTCTGAAAAGAAGATGTGGGAGCTTCAAGTGACTCGACCTGGAGAGGATGAGCCTACTCTCTTTCAGGCCCGATTCCTGCTCCTCGGCACTGGGTACTATGACTACCAAACACCACTCCAGACAGTGATCCCAGGGATTGAAAAGTTTGAAGGAAAGGTCATCCATCCCCAGTTCTGGCCTGAGGACTACGACTACACACACAAAAACGTCGTAGTCATTGGGAGCGGTGCTACTGCTGTCACGATTGTGCCATCCATGGCTGATAGAGCGGGACGGATCACCATGTTGCAAAGAAGCCCGGGGTATATCTTTCCCTTGCCCTCCAACAGTTTCTTGACGACTCTTCTCTTCACTATCCTACCAGCGAGTGTGGCCCATTTTCTCAACAGGCTTTTGTGGCTGTTTAGGAGCTACCTGACAACACTTCTCTGCAAGTCATGCCCTGGTTTGGCAAAGAAGATTATCAAACACGTTACCATCAAGCAGCTTCCTCCCGATGTCAGCTGGGACCCTCACTTCAAGCCCCGATACAACCCATGGGAACAAAGATTCTGCGCCTGCATGAATGGCGACTTCTTCGCTGCCATTCGATCAGGCAAAGCAGACGTCGTCACCGACACGATCAAGACAGTCACTGAGAAAAGTATTGTGCTTCAGTCAGGCAAAGTCTTAGACCCGGATGTCATCGTCACGGCCACCGGCCTGAAGCTACGCTTCGGGGGAGGAATCAAGTTCGCGGTAGATGACCAGCCCTTCAACGTCGCAGACAAGTTTGCATGGAGGGCGGCCATGCTACAAGACATTCCCAATCTTCTCTTCATGACAGGCTACGAGAATGCATCATGGACACTCGGAGCCGATGTCAGTGCGCGACTCTTTGTACGCATTCTCCAGAAGATGCGTCAGCGGAAGGCGAATGTTGCGGTTCCACGGAACGCTGCCTCGGAAAGCATGCCAGTGAAGCCTATGATGAGCTTGAGTTCAACGTATTTGAAGAATGCTGGGGCAGTTTTTCCAAAGGGCGGAACAGGGTTATGGAGCCCAAAGTCGAATTATTTTGCCGACATGGCTGGGGCTAGCTGGGGAGATGTGACCAAGGATCTAGAGTTCTTGGAGTGAAAGGGATTGTTGTGAGAAGCATTATCGATGCGAAAGTTTCTGTTGGGTTTTTCAGCTGGCATTACTATGAATCTGTAGAACATGGCTTTCATATTTCATCACGAATCATACTCCGATGTCACTGCAGCGAATCTAAATTGTTTTATGAGTGAAAAATGTCTAGTAAAATTTTGGAAGAAACATGAAGTAGTATGCCAATTCCTTGGTCGTCTAACTAGACGGACGGTCTTGATACCCTTGAGTGTGAAACTTTGACTAGGTCGGTTCGCTTTGCGCCATCATCACAGACCCGTGCAGATCTCGCAATGACGTCTTTTTCTCCAGCCGACAGATCGGCTTTGCTACGTGCGGGGTACATTAGGTCCCAAAGGTAGTATCGAAGCCCCAATATAGTAGTTCCGAGACAACAGCCCTCACATCCCTAGTGGTTTTCCCAATTCAGGACCACCTTCCGAGCAGATGGATGGTGATTTAGGCCAGCACCATTGAGCCGGCCAGGACAAAACTTGGCCTTGCCTAGATCTACCATAGTGATCATGACGATAGCCGAGGAAGAGGGGACTGCGGAGAGACTGCCCTTTCGGCCAACATTCTCAACACCCTTTAGATAGCTTGTGATTTCGTCTCCTTCACCCGGTGGCAGAGATACTTAGACATCATACCTATCTCATGAGCTTCCAATTATCTGTACACAGCAATTCTTTTTAGTATCTCCTATGAACATTTTCTTCCCCTGTAGTTTCCACCAATCCTCCTCAACTATTAGCACTTTAAGTCTCACCATGTCCGCTCAATCGGAGCCCGGTACCCTTGGCAACTTGACCGTTGAGCAAGAACGCAAGCTGCAGGAGGCATGGGTACATTTACTACGCCTTTGCGGACCTTACTGTGTTGGCCACGATGCCCCCGACAGAACTCATGAGTTCCAGCAACACCTTAAGGACAAGTCGCCAGAGAGCTTCAGCCGCCTCTTCTGGGGGATGGTACTCGCAGACCATCCTGATGCCACCGTCCTCCGATTCCTCAGGGCCCGAGGTTGGGACGTGTTGAAGGCAGTCAACATGCTCGTGTCTGCAGTCAACTGGCGAGGTGAACGACGCGTTGACGAGGCCATTGTTGCAGAGGGGGAGAGTGTCGGGCTGAAGAAAGCGCCAACGGTGGATGAAGAAGCATTCATCATGCAGTACCGCTCTGGAAAGAGCTACGTCAGAGGCACCGACAAAGACGGACACCCAGTCTACATCATCAGAGTTCGTCTTCACGATCCACATAAACAATCTCCCGGGGCCATGGAGACATACGTCTTGCACAACATCGAGACGCTTAGAATGATGGCACGAGAGGCGCATGACAAAGTCTGCCTGATCTTTGATCTGAGCGGGTTCGGGTTACGAAACATGGATTTTCATGTCGTCAAGTTCCTCGTTGAGATCCTGGAGGCTAGGTATCCAGAAACTCTTGCCTCAGTCCTTGTCCACAACGCTCCATTCGTCTTCTGGGGTAAGTAGCCTTCACGTTGCATTGTCAGTCTAAAGATGCTAACATTATTTAATAGGCATATGGAGTGTTATCAAACATTGGCTGGACCCCGTTATCTCGTCCAAGGTTCATTTCACCAATGGCACAAAAGCATTGACAAAGTTCATTGCCAAGGACAACCTGCAGACATGCTATGGGGGCCAAGACACTTGGGAGTATAAGTACATTGATCCAGTACCAACCGAAAATGAGAGGATGCAATCGGAAGAGAAAAAGGTCAAGGTCCAGCAGGAACGAGATGAACTGATGGCTCAGTTCAATCGATTGACAGCGGACTGGGCGTCTCTTGAACCAGAGTTTGTTCTGGGAAAGGAGAAGAATGAGGAGAGAAATGAGCTGATGAAAGTGCTTCAGCTGAACTTCTGGAGGCTGGATCCATATGTCAGGGCGACTACTTACTATCATCGAGTTGGGGTGGTAACTAGAGTAGGAGATGTTGACTTTAAGGCAGCGAGATAGCTCATCGCCACTTGTATGTTGGGTATTGATTCATTTTCCGTAGTTCGCAGTTAGCAATGCTGGTTTTTATTTACTCAGGTTACCTTGTTGTAATGTTGGTGATCTTGGTAGATTATTTTTATTATCATCGCCTACATCATTAATCATAACAACGACAAGAAATCACCAGCCATAACAACAAAAGACATAGACACTAATACATAACGGCATCCAACCTCAACCTCAATAGCATAAAACACCGTAACAGACTCCTCCTTTAACCTCGCCGAGTTTATCCGAATGACCAGATGGGTTTTGGACTTTTGGTTGACAACCTGCCTCTGTACCGGTACCGGGTAGGTAACTGCACAACCACATGAGTTTATAACCATAAGAATACTTTAACGAGGTAGCTAACTATATTACCTCGGAACATTATCTCAGATGGATTTCTCTAGACTACTGACTAGCTTCCAAGTCCTTATCCAAACCTACGACTTGCCTCAATAACTTCCCAACTTTTGTGCCTGTTGGTTGTAGCACTCGCACGGTTGCGGGGTTCGTAATTAACTCGGCACTATTGATTTGTCGCTTTCGTTATCACAAACAACCCTTGTCGCACCCCTAGCCAAGGCAATTTGACTATCGCCATTTAGGCAATCCGTCTTCCAAGATCCCCAGGAACTTTTTATGCCACCCATCTTGTTGATCCTGGTAGCGGGCTGCTCATGTGAGCCGCGCCCGAAATGAGATAGCTTGCGAGGTGCCGACAGGAACTAAAAAGATCGGCTCAACGATCCGGACAAGGTTCCCCGCGTTCACGGCCGAAGAAACAAGGAATCGATCGGCCTGGGGTAATCGTGGGGAAGTGGATAAGTTGGCGAGGGTTCGATTGAAGTGCTAATCAAAAGCTCGTGGTTGGGCGGTATCTTGTATAAACACGAGAACGCGTGTGGTCATCTCTCTACCCTAACTGTATCGACGCAGATAGGACTAGGACCAACGTTTACATCTCCTGGGCCGTTTTATTGCAGTCATAGTCATGAGGTTTTCCAAGCTCTTCGTCGCAGCTCTTGTACCCCTTAGCCATGCATCGCCCAAGACCGTCTCGGCGCCTGAGCTGCAGCTGGTCGAGCTCCTGGAGAAGCACAACCTCGCGCTTGTTCCTCGATCAGAGTTGACAGACGCGCTGAAGGAGCTCAATGTGTTACTTAAGAGTAGCGCTAGTCTCCGATCACCCGTCTTGCTCAAGCGTCAAAATTCCACAGACTCGCGTTCTAGCTCGAGTTCGGATGATGGAGACTCCAGCCCGAGCATCAGTATTCCCGGACTCGGTGATTTAGGGGAGTCACTCAGCGGTCTCACCAAGGCGCTCGGAAATCTCGAGGGTCTTCTGAAAGCTCTCGGTGATTTACTCACCCCAGAGTTTCTCCAGGCTTTCCACGATGCCATGGTCTATCTCGCCGCTACCTTGAAGCCGCCCGTGCCCAACACCATCAGGGCACTTCTCACAAAGGCTGGTCCACTCATAGATGTGGTATCAGAATTGGACTTGAAGGGACTGGTCGACGAGATTAAAGATGTTGACATTGCTGGTATTGTCAACAAAGTCCTCAAGCTCCTCACAACTGACAACCTCAACAACATCGATAACCTCTTGTCAAACGGCGCAGCTCTTCTTACACCCGGCTTCGTCAACGGCACACAATCTCTCATTCAAGATGTCTCGCCATTATTGAGTGATTTGTCGCCGTTACTCAAGAAACTGACGGATCTTGACCTTGATGGGATCCTTCAAGCTTTGGATCCTCTGCTCAAGAAGGAGTCGATCGAAGATGTCGTCAAATTGGTTGATAGCGCACAAACATTGCTGTCGCCGACTTTCGTGAAGCAAGTTCAGTCCCTCGTTAAGGACGTCTCGCCCTTGCTCGGAGATCTATCACCACTCCTCAAGAAGCTTACGGATCTTGATCTTGATGGCATTCTTGAAGCTTTGGACCCGCTTCTCAAGAAAGATTCCATTGAAGATGTTGTTTCTTTGGTCAAGAACGCAGGGGATCTACTTTCGCCCAATTTTGTCAACCAGACACAATCCCTCATCCAAGATATCGGTCCTGTACTCGGCGACATCTCACCGCTTCTGAAAGAGCTTACAAAGCTGGACCTCGAAGGTCTTCTTGACGCAATCAAACCGTTGCTTACAGAGGACTCGATCAAAGGCATCGTCAGTTTGTTGAAGAATGCTGGAAATCTCCTGACGGCAAAATTTGTCGATCAGACCCAAGACCTAATTGGCGGAATTGGCCCAGTAATCAAGGACCTTTCTCCATTCCTGAAGGAACTCACAAAGTTGGACCTCGAAAACATCTTGAAAGCGCTGCAGCCGCTTCTCAAAGAAGACTCTATCAAGAGTATCGTCGCCCTTGTCAAGAATGGAGGAGACCTCTTGACGCCCAAGTTTGTTGATCAGACGCAAGAGCTCATTGGCAGCGCATCACCGTTGATTGACAAATTGTCTGATATCGACATCAAGGGAGTTTTGGATGCTTTGAAGCCGATTCTCACCAAGGACTCGATCCAGGGAATTGTGGAACTTTTGAGCAATGCGGAATCACTGTTGACAAAAGACACTGTCAAGAATTTGAAGTCTCTTCTCTCTACCGCATCGCCTTTGATCAAGAAGCTCTCTGATATCGATCTGAAAGGAGTTCTTGATGCCTTGGCGCCAATCTTGACAAAGGATTCGGTGCAGGGCATCGTGAACTTGTTGCGAAATGCCGAGTCATTGCTGTCAAAGGAGGCTGTCGCGAGCATTAAATCTCTCTTGTCAAGCGCTGGTCCGCTCATCGACACCCTTGCCGACATTGATCTTAAAGGAGTCTTGAAAGCCTTGGCACCGCTACTTACCAAGGAGTCTGTCAATGGCATTGTTGGGCTCCTCGAGAACGCCGAGTCTCTCTTGACAAAGGCCACGGTCAAGGATATCAAGACCCTCCTTTCAAGCGCAAGTCCTCTCATTAATGGTCTTGGCAAGATTGACTTGAAGGGAGTCTTAGATGCCCTCCAACCCCTCCTAACCAAGAATTCCATCAAAGGTCTAGTTGACCTGCTCGGAAACGCCGAGGATCTCTTAACCAAAGATACCGTCAAGAGCATCAAGTCACTTCTTACAAGCGCAGCCCCTCTTATCACCAGCCTTGGAAAGATTGACCTGAAAGGAGTCCTTGAATCATTGGCACCCTTGCTCACCAAGGATTCCATCAAGGGGTTGGTTGGGCTTCTCAACAATGCGGAAGATCTTCTCACCAAGACTTTTGTCTCCCAAACGAAATCTCTCATCTCCAAGGCTGCACCTCTTCTCGATAGCCTAGACAAGGCCGACTTGAAGGGCTTGCTGGATCAAGTTGGACCGCTCTTGAAGGAGATCAGCAAGCTTGATCTGGACAAGCTGTTGGCTGCTGTTCAACCTTTGCTCACGCCCGATTCCATCAAGGGTATCGTTCGCCTCTTGGGCAATGCCGAAAATCTACTGACGAATAAATTCGTCAATGAGACTCAAACGTTGATCTCTGGCGCAGTTCCTCTGATATCTGCACTCGGCGAAGTTGACCTCCCTGATCTAATCGATCAGATATCTCCCTTGCTTTCAGAAATCAGCAAGATCGACCTCGTGAAGCTGGTTAAGAAGCTATCGCCTCTACTCGATGAGATCAGTGAACTTAATATCAAGGGCCTGTTCGATGCTATCTCGCCCTTGCTCTCTCCTGACGGAGTCAAAGGTATCATGTCACTGTTGGGCAACGCAGAGAACTTGCTCACCAAGAAGTTTGTCAACCAGACACAAACTCTCATCGAAGAAGCTGTTCCTTTGGTCTCGGCCCTGGGTGAGATCGACTTGAAGAAACTTATTCGTCAACTACAACCTTTGCTTGAAGCACTTGGCGAAATTGACTTCAAGGACCTCATCGACAAGGTCAAGCCATTGCTGAATGCTCTTTCAAAGATTGATCTGGCCGGCTTGGTGAAGAAGATCCTTCCAATCCTCGACTCACTGGAAGAGATAGATCTCGAGGCCCTTTTCAATGTCTTGAAGCCATACCTTACTCCCAAGACTCTGAAGGGCTTGCTCGGTCTTGTTGGCAACGCCGAAGACCTTCTCACCGACAAATTTGTCAACCAAACTCATACCCTCATAGGAGGGGCAGTACCATTGATCAATGTCTTGAACAAGGTCGACATCGAAGGGCTGTTCAAGATCGTTGAACCGCTGCTGAAGGAGTTGGACGGGATTGACTTGACTGGTCTCGTCGACGCCGTAAAACCTCTTCTCAACGCCCTCAAGAAGATTGACATCAAGGGAATTGTTGAACAGGTGTTGCCTTTGATCACGCCTTCTAGTGTCAAGGGAATTTTGGGACTCTTGGGCAATGCTGAATCTCTCCTGAGCCGGACATTTGTGTCACAAGTGTCGGAGCTCATTGGTGATGCAACACCGGTAAGTTACTCACTCACAACATGCCTTAGAAACTGTAACTAACTGAATTATACAGCTTGTTGCTACAGTAGCAGATCTTGTTCATGCTGTGCTGAAGGAGTTGATGGGACGAACGTAATGACAACTTTGGAAGGATATGCGTAATTGGAAACGGATTTTCAGGGAGGCAGAGGCATATGGTATGGCTGTTGAATTCTTAATTTGGGATGATTATGACAAACGCGATATCTTTTGGCGTACGGCGTTTAATTGAGCTGTCTTGATCAATTGACCTCATAAACACTTTGCGATCGACTTGCTTGTGTGTCCTGCCCGAAACATTGCCATGCCAGAAGCCATTTCCATCTAGCAGAATCTCTTCAGTGTCGGTAGATACGCCATCGGTCGTGTCGCGCCGCTTCCAGTCTATGATGAAATGTTGCCCATATTCGATACCTCGTTGTCTTGATGCCGAAGAGTTGAACCGGCATGTGTCAATTGTGTGGGTTGCAGTCGCACTGATGGGAACCTACCCCTGCTAGCATCCTCTCGCAAGCTAATCTCATTAGGGGCTCAGGAAAACAGGTTTCCGCCCGGGTTCCGCACCCCCTGGTTCCTGAAATATGATGGATGGCTGGCAGTGATCATGTGTTCCTCTGCTACTCATCACGTCTTAGCTCGCATCGGGAGACAATAGTGCCAGAACTCCGCACGACGATCCGGGATCCGGCATGTGAAAAGCGATGATTGTCGCTTCCCTGGTGAGCTTATGGAGCACTGTTGAAAGCGGACTCCCAACCACCCACCTCGTTCCTCAACTCCCCATCCTCTGATTACGGTGGTCGAGAGAATGGCTTCCGAAAGGGCAAAGACAGAGTCAGAACGGGATGTTTTGCCCATCGACGAGGTAACTGGCGCAGACACCACGCCCATCGCAGACGTCCAGAGCGACAATGCTTCATCGGACGACCATGTTCGGCATAAAAAGGCCAGTCCGGACCTCAGCAAAAGACAGAAACTTAAGCAGCATTTTGGGCGCTTCAAGTGGTGGTACTTGCTTGGACTCCTTATTCTCCTCGCCATTCTACTCCCACTCTTGTAAGTTCCCAGCCTGAGAGCGGCAGAAGTCCCTCTTAACGGAAGAAACGCCAGCTTCAAAGTCATTATTCCAGCAATCATCCAGAACATTCTCAACGGTCAGAAACTACCCATAGAAAGCGGTGCTCTCCAGGCGCTCTCGCCGACCCACGTCAACATGAGTCTACACACGTACCTGGACACGCCGTTGGGGGTAAAGCTTGATCCCGTTGACCTCTATTTATACAACAAGAACACATGGCCCTACTCACCATTTTTCAAGCTTCACCTTCCGGAGCAGCACGTCAATCACAAAACAGATCTCGTCATCACGAACCAGACACTGTTGGTGGTCGACGAGAAAGAACTGCTGATATGGTTCAACCAGTTCTTCGACAAACCGAAGGTCAAGTTATCTCTCAAGGGCGAGCCCAACATTAACCTTGGTACTCTCAAGTACAAGCGTAGCCTCGACAAGACGATTGAGGTACCTTCTCTGAACTACCTCAACGGCTTTGGCTTACGCGATATGGAATTTATGCTCAAGTCGAATGACACAAAGTACAACATGAAGGGGCATCTCAACATTCCCAATTCTGGAGTTCTGACCCTCGGATTGGGCAACCTGACCTTCAATCTCATGTCCGGACAAACAAGAATTGGCTTGGTCAACCTCTACGACCTTCAACTAAGGCCTGGAAACAATTCAGTACCTTTTGACGGGAACTTCTTTTTCGATGAGCTTGTACCTAACTTGTCAGAAATCCTCGACAGCCAGCAAGAACCGCTTAGCCATGGCTACATCGAGCTGGCAGCAACAGGAAACTCCACAATAGTCAATGGAGAACACGTCAAGTACATCGAAGGAGTTTTGAACAAGAAGCACATAAAATTCACCGTCCCTGTCATAACACTACTTGGCGACGTCGTCGGCGGCTTGCTGGGTGCAGACCAGAATTCTCTCCTTGGCATCTTCGGTGGAGCGATTGGAAACTCTACCTTGTTCGAACATTTACTTTCCCATTGTGAGGGAGAAAACTCGGGTGGAAACGAGACGAGCACACGAAGCTTGGTCAAACGGGCAGGGTCAAGCAGACCTTGGATGTGGAACCTTTTGAGGTTGGGACTCAGAGCAAGGAGTAGGTAACAGATATTTGAGTTCTAGATAGCTAACCCTTTTATCCAGAGACTAATTATCACACGCACCCTCTTTGACCTTCATGTCATGCAGCTTATGTGCCAAGTCTTGTGCATATCCACACATGGTCAATGTAGGGTTCCAGCTACCAGCCGTAGGGAACAGAGCAGCGCCAGTGACAAAGACATTCTCAACCCCATGAGGGCGGTACAACTTATCCAGGGAGCCTCCCGCTTCCTTGGGACCCACAAAGCAGGTGCTTGCCTCGTGAACGATTCCAGGGATACGAATTGTATCGGTTGCTGGCCTTGCCTTGATCCATTTGTGGCTGACCTCATCCCAGTACTCAATGTTTTTTCCTCCGGACATGGCCCTGATGGTGTCGTAGGTAGCCTCATCCATCACGTCCCACAAAGCACGATCCCTGTCGTTGAGCGTGTACTGTAGAGTGACGTTGCAAGTTGTGTCGGTACCTTTGTTGAGGACAACATGATTGTCCGGGTTCTTGTCGTCGAACTCCCCCAGGGTTGCACAAACTAATGAGTCGTCAGTTAGCTTGGGAATTATAAGTGAGAATGTACTGGGATGGCTTCATACCAAACACAACATGGTCTTCGGAACCCCGGAGTTGATCCAGCGTCGCAGCGGCGGCGTAGTCGGGGCATTCACGGGCCGCGTCTTCGGCGTCATTTTCCGGGTCGGGGCTGTTAAGTGCCGTGATCTGAATATGATACTGCAGATTGCTCTTGGGGTCCCTTCCAGCCAGATACGAAGCTGCAAGCTGAAGAGTCTTTCCCTTTTCCCAGCCCTTGATATTCGCCACAGGGCATCTGGCTGCAATGTGCGTTAGGTAATGCCCCGTGATGCGCTTCCCGACGGTCTCGCGGCAATCCTCGAAAGAGTTGAGCAGCATGGTGGCGTTTGGAATCGCGCCAGCACAAAGAATGATCTTGGTGTTGTCACCAGTCCATGAGATAGTGCCCTTACTTGTCTCCAGGACTCTGACGACTCTGTCGTCACCTTGAGACATGCTTTTGGCAGAGCAGTTGACCATGATCTCTAAAGGCGCCCCGTCTTCGGACTTGGCTAGGAGTCGCTGCTTTTCCAAGAGACCAAGGAGAGGTCCGGGGACCGAAAACTTGTTGAACCGCAGGGTCGACGTTGGACTGCGGCGTCCAACAGCCAGCGGCGCCGACTCTACATAGTCAGCAGAGGGAATCTTGTCAACTGACGCCTTGAGAATCTTGTCAATGGCGGTCTGAAGCTTTCCAAAGACAGTATCGTCGATTTCCTCGGCCGTGGTCACGTTGAGAAGCTGCTTCGCCTCTTTCCAGAACTTGTTCTTGGAAGCCGTTGCCTTCATGGACTCTGGAAAGTCGCGCATGAGTTCTTCACTTGGACGAGGGCTCCAGGCTGACCAGAACGTGGAGCGGCCACCAAAGAAAGGACAGGAGCCGTGACAAAACTTGAGTTCCTTCGTTTCAAATGTCTTGCGTGAGAGAGTCCAGGGAAACGTCTCGGAGGGCCCCCCAAGGACCATCTTGAATGGAATGGGGAGGTTCTGGAAGTGGGAGGGAAGCCAGAAATCTACCATGTCAATGCATTAGAGACCAAAGGGGAAATCAAAGGAAACGATCAAATCTTCGACTTACCACCTCGCTCCAAGCAAAGAATTCGGGCATGTGGGTTGAGCTCCAGGGCCTTGTCGATGAATGCAAGAGCAGTGCAACCTGATCCAACGACGATGTAGTCAAACTCGCCATGTCCCAGGATGTTTCCCCAAGTCTGATCACTGTAGAACCTCGGGGTTAGATTGGAGTTAAAAGACACAATATTGAACCCTGTCAAGATGCCCACCTCACGAAATAGTCGGTGGCCATGACTGATGTAGCAGTGGGCTCCTGCACGCCGGGCACAGGGAACCCGTAGGCATTGGCCGGTGCTGGTTGCCGATCGCCATGCTTCTTGCCAACTCGGCAATGAAAGCTGGGAATCGTCTTCCCCGGAACAGTTAAATAATCTGGTAGGCTTTCGGTATTCATTGCAGTCAAGGTGGTGTGTGGATGCTCAGGGAGATGGTGGTGCGTAGGAAGGGACCGGAAAGATTTTGGTTCAGTGGGTTTATCCTGTCGCGGTTGGCTCCAACCAAGCTCCCTTTATGTACTTGAACTTGACTGAGGGGGTAGCTTCTCCGCATGCCACTGCACAAGACTGTTGGGTGGTCTGACATTCAGTCGTAGTACGTGACAGACATCGGCGACCGCCACAACTACCAGCGCCCGAGAAGCTTCGGTCTACTCAAGTCTCCCATACAGAGAGTCTATTGGCTACAGGACTTAGAATTGCTAGAGGTGAGTGAAGTAGGGGGTTGAGAAAACAGGGCTGAGACAACGTTTGTTGAGTCTAGTTTCGGCTGCACTCTAGCTGCATCCGGTGAGTGCTCCATAGACTGGCCTCGACTTCTGCCGCTTTCCAAATAGGTTGACGACTGCATAGAAACTCGCTTGCCCAACCTAGGCATTGGTTCAAGATGAGCGCCACGGGTGCCATGGGACGTGAATTGCAGGATACTGTGGAGGATCTATAGGAGCTTGTCTCAAGTTTTAGTCTGCATTGCATTGGGGGGCCTCACGGGACTAGTTGAAAGCCACTTCATGCGCGCTCTGCTCTACGAGTCCCGGTTGTATAGAGCAGTGCTGTGATTACTACGTAAGTGTAAATGCAGGAGATGTATGTCTTATCCTACTGCGGCTGGGGTTGGTGCGCCAAGGCTGGAGATAAATCTCCGGGCGCGTAATGAGTTAGAGGAGGAGCATACTACTTACTACTCGGTAGGGAAGTTGCTAATGGCAGCCTGCTATTAAAGACTGGGAATACGAATTTAAAAAAAGAAACTTTATTAAGCTAGGGTTAAAAAAATAAAGTTAGAATTAGGTTTATAGTTTTTAAGGTATGGCTCAACTGCGAAGACAAAAATATCACTAAGGGAAGCTATCGCTGGTGAAGGGTTCATTTGTCGAGATTAGAGAGGAAACTATTCACCGTTATGAAAGTTACCAAAAAACACCTAAAGAGGAATTTAAATTACCCGCCCCCATATTTCCGCTGTATCCTCAATTCACGCAGGCCTTCATACTGATCTTCTCTACAACCCTGCCCTGGAACTCGCTCGCCAGTCCGGCGTCGTCCCCAATGAACTGGTCCCAGTCGTGCTCTAGACAAGCAACAACGGCGTCCCGGTACGACGAGCCCATGCGATGCGCCAGCCTATTTTTGGCGTTCAGTATGAACTCTTTTTGCATTGTGTCCTTGCGTAAACCGTCCGATGGGGGTTTGCTGCTATATTCGTCCTCAATGAGTGCATCATACAACTCCTTCGCGGTCTGCCAGAGGCCAATTTCCAGCAACACCACTCCGAGGGAGTATATGTCGTGCGTCTTGGTAAAATTTGTCTCTGGCTCACCATATCTCTCGGGATGCTGGTAGACGTCGTATTCAGGATCGGCGACCCCTTTCCACTTGCACGTTTTCCCCATGACGGGGCGCGACAGCTGAAAGTCGGTCAGATACGGACTTTGGAAATCGCACGCCATCTTGTCTGGGACGGAATTGTCTGTGACGAAGAAGAATTTGACGGCGTGTCCGCGGATGCTCTTATGAAGCCAGCCATCCGAATGAAAAACGCTGATGGCGCGGGCAACGGCTTGCGCAATGAGGAACCGGTCTTCCAGTGTCGGCCTATACACTTGGTCTTGGGACAAGATGAGGTCGTAAAGGCTGATCGGCTCCTGATCCAAAGTCCCCAGGGGATAGTCGAAGAAATAGATAAACTGCAAGTTCTCGTCGTCTCGCGCGTACGAGTTGAGCGGTAATGTCCTGAAGGATTGGTTCTTGGCGGTGCGAAGGAGAGCAGCAAGGGTGGGACCGTGTAAATCTCTCATGAGACTTCTTATCTTGCTATCATCTGGATCGCCGAGGTTGTCTTGTTTCATGATCATCTTTTTGTACTCAGTAATGATCCTCTTCTCGACTTTCAAAGTCTTCGCCTGTTCCGACTCCACAGGAACCTCTAGCATCGTGTTAACTGATGAAGTTCGAGCGCTAAATGCTCACAAAGTCCTTACCTTTGGGCAATTCATTATTAGTTGTCTCATTCCTGGCCACTATTTCAGCCAAGCGGTGCATCTTGAGATGGGGTTCAAAGAAATCGCCATGGTCGTGATTTGTCAGACGTTTCTGGCGAGCGTCATCCTTGAAGAACCCTAATCCGTTGAGGAGTGGGCTGATAAGCGATTCAAGTTCTCCATTCCATTGGTTGAACTTTTTGAGGACCTTCTCGAGCTCGTGCTTTTTAAAAAGCCAACGAACATGCTCTGGCACAAAGCTGGCCCTAAGTGAGGGCCTGGGGGCACTGGAAGGCGTTGGCGGCTGTCGCACAAACCTTTGCCAGATCATCGAGCCCGGAAACTTCGATTGAGATTTGTTGCTATCCCGGGGCGTCTAGTACTTGGGCTTATCTTGGAGACTTGGAAACATGGATGAATCCTCAGTGAAAAGAAAGTCCAAGGAGTCATTAGGCGTGTTGGTCTCTTCAGGCGGCCTCTGATGATCCCTGGTTGCCAGTTTGAAATACTCGTTCAATATCCCCTCAAGGTGTTTCAGAACCCCAAACACCGTGTTGAGAAGATATTTCTGAATTAACGTCAGCTTTTTAACTTCTGAAATATATTCACTCGACACCAGCATTCGACGCACATTCTGAGACTGTTCCATAAGCTCATGGTCCAACCTGTTAGTCTTGGGGTTGCAAAAGAGCCTGGATAAGGCCCTGAGACGATGGATCTGAACATCAAAACTTAACATGAGCTCATCTTGCTCCTTTTTGTACTCCTGCATAGATTGAATGGTATTTTGGATGAACCTGATGGTCAGATACGTATCCTTGAACACGGCGACAAGGCCGAAGGCAAAGCCGGCAGCTTCCATTTTGTTTTAAGCGCCAACGATGGCAGGTTGCAAGTAGTTTTGGAGTAAAATTTCCAGTGTAAGCGACGGAGACAATTAAGCGACTTTAATTGAATCTTTTGACTCAGAGACACATTGTTGACAAGCGACTTGTCAATGCAACCCTACCCAAAATGCGGCTGACAATGCAGGCCTACCCAATCTTGGCGCACATACAGGGCTGTGATTTAATAACTAATAAGTAACTATACTAATTAATATTTAAATAATTAGTTAATTAACTAATTAGTAAAAGACTAATTAGTATAGTAGTCTTAGTATATTAGTTAACTTTAAATTTTTATTATTAATAACTTTTTAGTATTTTAT